>JAODAL010005243.1:0-146121 GCA_025379985.1 Phyllomedusa bahiana
CAAAATTGAAAATTTAATACATTTTATGTATCTAACCATGTTTATGTAACATGGCTGGTCCATTGTAAACCAAGCACTTGTCACCCTTTGTTTCACCCATCCCACCCTAATAGATTGTAAGCTCTTGCGAGCGGGCCCCCCACACCTCGTGTCTCATTTGTCAGTAGCTTTTTTAAAATGTTATGTCTGGTTTGTCTGTGCTTTTCCCTCTATATTGTAAAGTGCTGCGAATATTTTTTGGCACTATAAAAATAAAGATTATTATTATTATTATTATTATTATTATTATTAAGCTGGGGGAAATCTGCTTGCGTTCTACGACTTCCAGAAAAGTATCCGTTTTTTAAACGTTAAGTCCTGTAAAAAGGGGCTGTAGTGGGTCCTCTTGCCAGTAGATGGCGCCAGAACACCCAAAGGTGAAGTGTGGGTAGTTGCCTGATTACAGGGGGAAACGTTTTGGGGAGACACATGGACAGGAAGAGGAAAGGGGGGAGTTGGAGGGGCAGAGAGGACGTGAAAGGAGAAGAGAGTGAGGAGGTAGCAGTGTGTCTCCCTGCTCTGTGAGGAGAATTGGTGGGGCCGATACTACCCATTCAGGATATAAGGGTTTTACCAGTGGCTCTGCAAGGGGTTCCTACAAGAAGAGCTATCGGTTGGGTCTCAGAACAGGGCATCGTGGGAGAGGGAGACGCCCCACATGCAGGCTTGCTGTGAAGAGAGATCGCTATGATATTGATGGACTGAATTTCACAATCCCTGTTGATTTAATACCTCTTGTGAACTTTTTGTTTTTCACTGTTGTTCAGTAAAGTATAGAGGGAAAAGTACTCTCCCTGCTTGGTTGCTGTTCAATGACTGCCCCAATCTATGAAGCTGCTATAGGTAATTACAATTGTGCCAGTCCATGATGAAATTTTGGCATCATGGAGTCAAAAAAAAGGAGGAGATGTGATGGCGAAAGCCAGCAGTTATAAAGAATGTTTTTAAACCAGCTACTATTTTACTTTTGTCTCATTCTAGCAAGGATGCTGTGTAATTTTTGGTCTTTGGAAACAAATATGGAATTGATTAAGTAATTCTTATTGTTATGCAATGCAGAATTATGTATTACAGGGTTTTTGTCAAATAGTTATGCAGCTTTTTCCAGTGTATTCCAGGAATAAGATAATTTGAACATTTTTTGCTCTTTGGCACAAATAATTCTTTGCTTTTCATTATAAGCATAATAATTAATCTAACATTTATGGGAATTGCATGTTTTCTCTGAAATATTATTTGTCCTTGCAAATTATTTTCTTTTCTTAGAATTAGTATATGACTTTCCAAAAAATGCTTTTTGTGTTCTTTGCAAATAGTTTTGGGCTTTTTGTTAAAAATAACACAGAAGAAAATTCAAATCATATGTCTGTCAGATGACAATTGAAAAAACAGGGGTATTGGATACAATCAGTGTCAGACTGGAGGGTCTGGGACTCACAGGGGAATTGATCTTTGGGGCCAACCTACATCTAATGTACTGAAAATATTACCTCTCAAGAATAAATGTGCCCATGTTACCACATAATACAGTGTGTAAACAGAACTGTATTGTGTGTTAAAACCAAGTGAGTCTATATCTGTCTGTCTCACAGTCTGTCTGTCTCACACATCTGTTTGTCTAAATATCATAGACAGGCCTAAGTAGCTCCTCCATATCCCCATCACTCCCCACAAGCCCACATACAATATCCCTCTCCACGTTTCTCTTGGTCACGCACCTCACCACTTTCTAAAAAAAAAACCCAGCAAGAAGTAAAAGTGAAACCCCTTTATAACAGGGTAAAGGTATTCCTACTTTAAAAATTTCAGGGACAAGTGTACGCTGCCGCTTTTAATAGCGCCGATAAAACCCTACAACATGCCATAAGGAGACCACAAAGTGGTCCGACACCAGCTCGGGTCACACCACATTACAGTGAATACAGCACTTATCAGTATAGAAATAAAATAACCCTGATGTCAGGGACTCACAGGAGACATCATCTTGATGGTGTTCTCTTCTTTTGAGTCGTTCTTTTTTAATTTTTTCTCCATCCGTTCCACATCGCCCTGATGACATGCCCAGCCACAATCATGCCTGCAGAATATATACAAAAATATCTTTTGAATCCTCACTTTTCCAGGGAAACCTCTTTACCTATTCCCACCTCTGTACAAAACTTCCCAGGGTGGAGAGAATGGGTTTCAAGCATAACTTAGAAGCACAGTCTCCCAAGGGGGTTGGAGGGTGGGGAGAGGGGCTAACCCTTGGAGTAATGCTACAGCTATGGGTGCTCCCCTCACAATTATATTACCAGGTAGGCCAGGGCCCCAGTTAGTTATATAGGCCCTCTTTTTGGTGGTAGGGCCCTCCATGGGTAAGTTTGGTTTGGCACGGCCCCAAGTAGGTTTGTAGGGAGCACCAAGTAAGGTAGATAAGTAGGCATGGGTGTGTAGAAAATGCCCAGGTGTAAGTAGGGTCTGTTGGTGGCGGGTCCCAGTTAGGTAGGCTGTACGTAGGTGTTGGGGATTCTCAGTTAGCTAGGCTGTAGGTAGGTGTTGGTGGGCCCCAGTTATGTAGGCTGGAGTTGTCAGGCCCCCCTGTTAGGTGGAGGTAGTCAGGGCCCTTTGATAGTATATCACCCCTTTAGATAGTCTGGAGGTAGTCAGGGCCCCTTCTGATAGTATTCAGGTATTCAGGGCCCCCTTTAGATGGTAGGCAGGTAGTCATGGTCCCCTTTAGATGGTAGGCAGGTGGTCAGTGCCCCTTTAGATAGTAGGCAGGTAGTCAGGGCCCCCTTTAGATAGTAGATAGGTAGTCAGAGCCCCCTTTAGATGGTAGGTAGGTAGTCAGGGCCCCTTTAGATGGCACTTAGGACCCCTTTAGATGGCAGTCAGGGACCCTTTAGATGGCAGCAGGCCACCTTCAGATGGCAGGCAGGGCCTCCTTCAGATGTAGTCAGGGACCCCCTTAGATGTAGTCAGGGCTCCCTGAGATAGGTAGTCAGGGTCGCCTTTAGATGTAGTCAGGGCCCCTGTAGAAGGTAGTCAGGGCTTACTTTATATGTAGTCAGGGCCCCTGTAGAATGTAGTCAGGGCACCCTGTAGAAGGTTAGTAAGGGCCCCCTTTAGATGTAGTCAGGGCTCCTTTCTTATATAAAGTAAAAAAAAAAAACAACCACTCCACTTCTTCCACTCCTGACGAGCTTCCCGCCAGCTTCTAGTGGAGCCCGGCATATGGCGATACACTAATGTGACGTCACCGTGCCGCCTACATCACCACTACAGGCCGGCACCTGGCAGGCTTAAGGCCTAGCACCTTGGCCTACCTGGGTGTACAGCGAAGCGGAGTGCCGCAGCGCTACGCTGACACCGCACAGCCCGGGAATCGAGGATATTTAATCCTCAACTCCTGGCCCTGTCTCTAACGCTCGGGACACAGTGCCCGGGTGTTCAGCGACAGGATGCGGCGGCGGGCCCCGGGGAGCGGCAGCACTACCTCTGGGGGCCCACAGGAGCTCAGGGCCACCCAGGGGATCCACCGACTCCCCGGCAGGCCAGTCCGAGCCTGGATACAATTTTAAGTCAAACATTTCTCAAGGGTTAGGGAGGAGATAATTAATTCCAGACGTTGTGACACAATTTTCGCTATTAATTCTCTTTTCCGCATAATAAAGTCAGTCTCTGATACAGAGCCATTTGTCATGTGTGTCGTTTATCTTGGGCCTCTGGGGGGAAGGGGCTCGTTATGTGAATTCTAATACCATAGGCAGCAGTTCTTGAGACTGTGATAACAAGGGTTTTGATCAAATTTAATCATCTCAGTGATTACAGCAAGTTCTTTATGAAAGGAAATCAAGCATGTTGTACTAATTTGCTGTTCTTTATATAACTTATATATAAAATTATTTATGAAAACTAACATGTGATCTTTTTTATATTTTTGAAAGCTGCCTATTGTGCCAAATATAGGATTGTATTTGGAATTCTGTGGTGAGGATGTTTCAGTGGTCCCCAAACTTTGGACTTCCTCCCATATTGCTAGGAAATAATGTAAACATATCTGATTTAAACATATAATTAATTATATATATATTAATTAAACATTCCACTACTGTGTCCAAAGTACTGGCAGAATATTAAAATTTTCATGTATAAGAATGCACCTAATGTACTATGCATTGTTGCTCAGTAAACCCTCACTTGCCTCACTTACAAAAACTCATATTGTATGTGTGTTGGAAAAATTGTGTAAATCTATATTGAATTTATTGGTTATATGCTTTTGATTCTATATATGTCTAATATTAATACATGATTGTAGAAAAGTACATGGTTAAGAGTACATTATGTAAAGAGGCTGATCCAGGAAGTATAGGGTCATGTGCTGGGTTCCACTTCTTCTTGTAACATAGTGTGATAATTTACTAACAGAGGGTGATAATCTACTTTAAAATGCTTTTACTATAGATAGAAATTGGACTCGGTATTGTATATATGAAGAAACATACTATAACATTTTGTTTGCTCTGCCTTCAGAAAACTGAACCACTCTTTAGGCTATAAAATCTTGGAGTCAAGTATTGCATGTCAATTCTTTTCAAGATGGAGCTGAGCTGCACTTTTGAAACACGCAGCGGCGATCCCTCATCTGAATGCATCTACGTGCTCGTCATAGACAGCAGTGATAATCTCACTGCTAATTGTTTAGATCTGTCTTGGGGACCGACAGACGACCCCAAGACGGATACCTAAAAGCGCTTGTAACACGGAGTGTATACTCTGTGTGAACAAGCCCTAGTAGTATAATGTTGTACCGTGTTAGCCATAGAAAGTAGATAGAATAGTGAAAGAAATCAGGCGATACCTTTTAGAGGCTAAATGAGTATATTTGATAGTGAGCTTTCGAGAGGACTAGCTCTCTTCTTCAGACTGATGTTATACAACAAACTGAAAAATTGCCCCCAGCTTTTTATAAAAAAAGGGCATGGATTTAAAAGGGAAATCTTAAAATTTCTTAAAAAAAACCCAAAAATTGAAAAATTTTTGGGTTTAACAGCAGTTATTTAAAACCCGGGAAAAATTTAAAACAGTCGGGGAAACTTTTTGGGAGGGTGACAGGAGTGATAAAGTAATTTTTTCTTTATTTTTTTTGCAATCGGGGGGAGATTTGTTGCACTCACAGTTCCCCACTTTAGCTTGACATGAAGGCTGGCGGGGAATATTTAAACCCATTTTGCAGATTTTTAAAATTTTTGCATTAAAAAAATTTTTCCCTTTCCCTTTCCTTTCTCCCCAGAGTTTTTAAAATCTCCCTTTAAAGACCGTTACCTGAAAAATCTTCAAGGGAAAATTGTTTTTCTCCACAAAAATTTTGTGCGGCCACGGCAGTTCATTTCTTTTGTTTTTAAATTTGGTGTTTTTCTGTTTTGAATTCTTACGCGGGCTGAGTCGCTGCCCTTTTCCCCCAATAAAGGCCTGTGTTTGGGACATTGATAAAAAATTAATCAGATACACCACATTGCTGGGCCCTGCGGAAAAGGGCCCCCCAAAATTCTTTTGCACCTGCGGGGGGACTGGGGGACAGGTACACTGTCAGCAGTGTGAATGTGTCGCAGGTCTTGCCCCTGTTCGGGAAGGCGGGGTGAGGTGCCATTTTCGTTGGGGCCTTCAGAGGCTCGGAAAATTAAATTGGCCCCCAACAGGTTTGGTGGTTCCCAAAAGGTAGGAGGGGGGGACTGGGAAATTTTCTTGATTTCTGTTGTCCCTTTGTAGCACGGTTTGGAATTTCCCTTTGGGAAAAATTCTTTTTTGGATCCCCAAAGTTTTGGGGGTTTTGTAGGGGGAAAACTAGGGGGCACTCTTTCTTCTTCGGGTTTTTTGGGTATGTGAGCGGACTTTTTCTTGTTGATGGCGGCCGTTTTTGCTGATATGGTTGTAAGTAAATTTTTGGGTTCTTTTATCCAAGTTTGAAAAATTTTTGTCCTCAGATCCAGAAGGGGTGCTTGCCCAGGTCTGCTTTGTCGGGGGCAAATTACGTTTGTTTACCGTTTGCCTGGCTGTTATAAAAATGACTGTTTTGTGTGCTTGGGGGGGAAGCTGTTTTCCTAAGGTGGGCCTTTCTGTTTTTCCAGTAGCCCAAAGCGGGTTAATCTCACTTGTTGATAAATAAGATTAAAGAAAACCCTGCCTGTTATTTTAGATGAATTTTTTTCCCCTCTATTGAAAAAGGGGAAAAATTATAAAAAATCTGGTAAGCGAGATTTCTGAAAAAAGGAAAAGTCAGAGATTTATGAACAAAAAAAGCCACGCCTCAGTTTGAAAAAAAGGAGCGAGGCCACAAGATGAAGTAAAGTGACAAATTTTTGAACAGCCGGGGAAGAATTGGGGAAACCTTTTCATCAAAATAGGGGGTTGGGACATTCATTTTGATTTAAGGTATAAGTTTTTAATTTAGGGTTTAAAATTAAAAATACTTGGGGGAAAATTTCCCTTAAGTTTTGAGGCTGTAACCTTAAGATAGATAAGAGTCAGCTTTTTCCACCAAGACTTTATGCAACAGGAGCATACGTATAAGTATATGGGGGGGGGGAAAAAAAATGGGCGAATCGATTTTTTTAACGAATGGAATTCGTTTTGAATTTCGGGAAAAAATTTGGGTTTGGGAAACGAAGTCAAAATTTTGGGGGTTTACTTGGGGTGAACAAAGTTTGCTTTTTTTTGTTTAAAATGGCGGGCCGAAAAGGGCGCTACATGGGGCAAAGCACTCGGGGGGAAAGAAGGGCATACCCCCTGCATGAAATGTGCAGGGGGGGGAAAAATTCGGGCCCGGGGGGGATTCTGTGAGGGCCCCCCCCCCATATTTTAAAACCCCGGGCGGGGACGCCGGGAGCTCCCCACTCATCTCATGTGCTCATCGGGGAAAGGGTGCTCCCGCGGCTGTTTTGGGCCTTCTTATCAAAAGGAATTGTTTTTTAACAGCGTTTTTGGGGGGTTGCCCTCAGTTTTGTTCAAGACTGTTCTCTTAATTTTTATTTCAAATTTTTTGGGGTATTGGATATGAAATCCATGTGTGCGCCCTTTCCCGCTGAATTTTTAATTTCAATATCCAATGGGATCTAAACCCGTTTCCGTTGTATTCATTTAAAAAAAACCGGCATTTTTACAAAAAAATTTAAAAAATTCTTTTTTGGCGCTCAATTCTTTTGGCAATTTACATCCGGGGTTTTAATTTAAAACCCGGTTGTTTTGCTTGGGTGTGCTGCCCCAAAAAAACCGTTTTTTTTAAACCGCCAAAATATATATTTTTTTCCTTTGTGCCTAATTCACAAGAAAAGGGTTTAATTACAACGTTTCTCTTGTTGTGGGGCGTAGAAAAACGCAATTGTAACACGTTAAAAAGGCTTAGTTTTTTGCAGCTCAATTTTCTTTGGCGCAATTTAACCCGGGGGTTTAATTTTAAGCGTTTTTTTTGGCTGGTTTTGGTGCCCCCAAAAAAACCGTCTTTTTCAACGCCAAAATATAAAAATTTTTTCCCTTTTGTAGTTTTTAATTAAACAAGCAAAAGGTTTTAATTAAAACTGTATCCCTTGTTGTGTGGCGTAGAAAAACCCGGGCCCAATTGTAAAACGCTAAAAAAGCTATAGTTTGTGCGGCTCAATTCTTTGGCCCCAATTTTTACATCCGGGGTTATTTAAGCGTTTTTTTGTTTGGTTTGTGCTGCCCCCAAAAAAACCCTTTCTTTTTCAACCCCCAAAAAATTATTTTAAATTTTTTTTTGTACCCTAATTCACAAGAAAAAGGTTTAAATTTAAAATTTGTATTTTTTTGTGTGGGGGTAGAAAACACGCAATTTTTTAACACGTAAAAAGCTATATTTGTGCGGCCCCAATTTTTTGGTGCAATTTACTTTCCAGGGGAAAATTTAAGCGTTGTTTTTGCTGGTGTGTAAACCCCAAAAAAAACCGTCTTTTTAAAAGGGAAAAAATATTTTAAAATTTTTTTCTGAAAGCCTTTTTCACATGAAAAGGTTTAAATTTTAAAAATTTTATCTTTTTGTGTGGGTGGGAAAAAACACGAAAATTTTTAAACCGCTCCCCAAAAGTTTAATATTTTTTTGGGGCTCATTTTTTTGGCGAATTTACTTCCGGGGGTTTAAATTAAGCGTTGTTTTGCTGGTGTGCTGCCCCCAAGAAATGTCTTTTTAAATTTGCCCAAAATATATAGTTTTTTTCCTGTGGGCCAAAAATTTCCAAGAAAAGGTTTAAATTTACAACTGTATTTTTGGGTGTGGGGCGTAAAAAAAACACGCAATTTTTAACACGCTAAAAAGCTAAAATTTTGGTGGGGCCCCTCAATTTTTTGGGGCGCAATTTAAACCCGGGGGTTTAAATTTAAAAGGTTTTTGTTTGGTGTGCTGCCCCCAAAAAAACCCTTTCTTTTTAAAACCCCAAAATATAAAAATTTTTCCCTTTGTGCCTAATTCCCCAAAGAAAAGGGTTTAAATTTAAACTTTTTCTTTTTTGTGTGGCGTAGAAAACAGCTTTTGGGTAAAAACGCTACAAAGCTACTGGGTTTGTGCGGCTAAATTCTTTGGCCCCAAATTTTTACACCCAGGGTTAAATTAAGCGTTTTTTTGTGGTGTGCTGACCCCAAGAAAACCTTTCTTTTTCAACGAAAAAATTTTATTTTAAATTTTTTTGGTGTCCCAAAATTCCCAAAGCAAAGGTTTAAATTTTAAACTGTATTCTTGTTTTTTGTGGCGTAAAAAAACACGAATTTGGGAACACGTTCCCCAAAGCTACTAGTTTGTGGGGCTCAATTTTTTTCCCGCAATTTTTACTTCCGGGGGTTAAATTTAAAAGCTTTGTTTTGTGGTGTGTTTGCCCCCGGGAAAAACCGGGCCTTTTTAAACTTTCAAAAATTTTTAAAAAATTTTTTCCTGTAGCTAATTCAAAAGAAAAAGGTTAATTACAACTGTATTTTGTTGTGTGGGTGGGAAAAAACGAATTGAAAACACGCTACAAAGTACTAGTTTGTGCGGCTAAATTTTCTTTGGCGAAATTTTTAAAACCGGGGGTTTAAATTTAAAAGCGTTGTTTTGGGGGTGTGCTCCCCCCAAAGAAACCTTTTTTTTTTTCAACGCCAAAATTAAAATTTTTTCCTTACCCTTTTAATTCACAACCCAAAGGGTTTAAATTTTAAAACTGAAATCTCTTTGTTTTGGTGTAGAAAAAAAAGCAATTGTAACACGTTTAAAAAGCTACTAGTTTGGGGGGGCCCCTTTTTTTTTTGGGGCCAATTTACTTTCCAAAGGGGTTAATTAAGCGGGGGTTTTTGTGGTGTGCTGACCCCGGGAAAACCCCGTTTTTTTTTCAACGTAAAAATTTTATAAAAAATTTTTCCCTTTTACCCTAATTCACAAGAAAAGGTTAATTAAAAGGTTCTTTTGGGTTGTTTTTTGGCGTAGAAAACACGAATTGAAACCACGTACAAAGTACTATTTGTGCGGCTCTTTTCTTTGGCGAAATTTTAAATTTCCGGGGGTTTAAATTTAAAAGCGTTTTTTTTTGTGGTGGTTGCCAAAAAAAACCGTTTTTTTTCAACGAAAAAATTTATATACATTTTTCCTGTAGCCTAATTCATGCCCCCAAAGGTTTAAATTTTTTAAAACCCTGTTTGTGTTTTTTACATTTGTAAAACAAACAGTTTTTTTAAACGGCCCACTAAAAGGGAAAAATTTTTCCGGGCCCATTTGGGAGCGAAATTTTATTTTCCAAGGGTGACCCAAGTTTGTTACTGGGTTCTTTTGGGGTTTTCAAAAACAGGGTGTATATTTATATTACAGATTTTCATCATTCAAACAGTGCCCTGTACTTTTTAGAAAAAAAACAGTATGTCAGACAGAGAGGTGGCAGCTTGCACCTGCGAGGGGGCAGGGCCCCAAACATTCCGGGAAAACGGCCCGGGTCGCACCCACACCGGGGGGGGACGTCGCACCCGGGGTCACTCGGTGAGGCCAAAACTGCCGCTGTCATCTAGGGGGCCGTGTTTTTGTTCAGCAACCCAAGGGTTCTTGTTTGGGTTTTGACTAGGTCTATCTTCCTCCCGGGAGGGACACCCTGGCCCAAAACCCCAGCCAAGAGTCGGGGGGGAAACCTCAGAAAACAACCTTTTAGTTGGCATGGGGGTGGGAGGGGTCGGGGCCCTCACCTGCCCCTCAGCCCCCTCGGGCCCCCACCCGGTTCCCTCCCCAGAGATTACTTTTGGGGTCGGGGCTCAGGCCACTATATAGCGAGGATGAAAAATTTGGGAGGGCATTTCAGCGCTATTTTGGCAGCAAGAAAATGGGGCCAATATTGCCTGCGTTTGGGCATTTGGGGGCCCAAAGTTTTGATGGGGGAGGGGGCCCAGGGGAGGTCATGTTGTGAGAGGTCAGCCTCGGCATACCAAGGGCCCGGGGGATGAGGACAGCGTGCGATTTTTAAACCCCAAAAAAGATGGGTGATATAGCCGGGCCGCACTTGGGAAACCGGGGGAGGCAAGGGGGTTTTATCATGTTTAGGAGGAAAAAGGGCGTCAGCTTTCGCGGGCAAGCAGCGCGCAGCCAGGAAGTGGGTTTTTGGGGGGGCCCTGATTTTGCAGGGGTAGCAGCAGTGTGAGGTCTGGAGCCCCAAACGGCCACGGGGTAAAAAAAACCCCCTTCGCAGGTCCCGGAAAAATAGCGCCCAAGGGGCTCAGCGAGGCAGCGGCGGCAGTAGTCCTCGTGCGGGGGGTTGGGGGCGGTAAAAACCCATACCCCGGCCCGGTTTTTGGCGTTCTTTGCTAAGACAAGGGGGAGCCCAAAAATGGGTTTATGTAGAAAACTTTTGGGGGGAAAGTGAAGCTGGCCAGGGAGCTAACCGGGGTTTGGGACCACGGCCCCGCGTCAAAAAACAGGGGCGTCACCAAACCCGGTTTGGGCCCGGGAGAAACCCTGGCTCAAAATGTGGTGGCCAAACCTGCCCCCGAGCAATTTGCAGCAGCGGAGCAGCGCCCGGGGGGATTTCCCTGCCATTGCAGCCAGTTTAAGGGCTCCCAACCCCCCTTTTGCAGAAGGGAGATTTTTAAATCCCTTTTTCCTCATCTCCCGGTCCAGATCTCCGGGTCCTCGTACTCATGGCGCCAGCAGTCGTTTTCAGCGAGGCGATTGCAAAGAGGGGCAAAATTTTTCGTCCCAAACCCTTCCCCAAGGTGCAGCAAATGACCCTGCTCCTGTCCAAATTGTTGGTTTCTTTCAGTCTCTCCCTTTCCAAATGGGGAAATTTGCCCCCGTTCAGATAACTTTAAAGGGGTTGTTTTCCGAGGGCCCAGTTTGGGGGTTCCCAAACCCTAATTTTTTTTTCCAAAAAGGGGGAGACCAGCACTTTTATAAATTTTTGGGAGAACAGAAGGTGGGGCAGTCCTTTTAGGGTTATCGGTTTGGTTTCCCAAAGGGGCACGGCCGCGCGGACGTCTGGGGCTTTTAACTACCCGGGCGGGCCAGGTTTCATGTCCTTTACGGGGCCCCCCTGGGGGGAATGTGCTTCCAGCCCAGGCCCCCAACAAAATTTGGGGCAGGAGACGCCCCTTTCTCCCCCACGTTTCAAACTGCTGCACCTTTCGCCAATGTCCGTCCTCACTCCTCCACCACCAACCCCCCATCTTTTGGGCCCCCAAAAGTACTGCTTTATCATACCAATGTGTTTGGGCAAAAGCGGTGTCAAGCAAATTTTTACAATTGGCCCCTTTCCTCGGCGAAAGAAGTCCCACAGGGGGGGAACTGCTCCCCGTCATGCAAACCAAAGGAAAAAAGAAAGTTTTGGGGTTTTTTCCGTGCCCAAATGCCCAAAACGGAAAACCTGGTTTACGGGCAATGGGAGGGAAAATGGTGTTCCCCGCTGCACCCAGGAGGGATGGTCCTTTCGCCCTGCATGGCGAAGTGTTCAAACTGGTTGTGAAAAAAGGGTTTTGAAGTCTTCAACCCATCTTCAGAAACCAAATTTTGAAAAAAGGCCCCGGGAAAAATGTGCATTTCCCCTTTATCCATTCGTTTCAAAAACCAGGAACAACCCTTTCCCGAGTTTCGGGGGCAGAAAAAGGCCTTTCCCCCCAAAAACACTCTGATATTTCGGGTGTTTCCCCCCGCTGGAATTCCAGCTGCAATGTTGGACCCACTTTATGAAAAAGAGCAAGGCCAATTTAAAGATTTTTTGGTTTTATCCAGGCAGGGCAGAAGGGACTCCCCCGTGTAACTTTGTTTTCGCCCGTGGCAGCTCTGCGTGACACCTGCCCTTTTTTTTGAGGCCATTCGAGGAGGGGGACGTTATTTTTTTCAGTCGCCGGACTACGGGATGAATAAAAATCATTCCCCTGCTTCATGTCCTGGAAAAAAGATGCTGAAAAAAATTTTCTGGGCCCGGGGACTGGGACGTGGGGGACTACCCTCTCGTGGCCACATGGTCCGGTGGGGGGTGAAATGGAGGAGGGGGAGGAGGGACATTGGAGCAGAAGCATTGTCTTTGGGGAAAAAGAGTGGATTTTTCCCCGGGACCAAAAGAGGAGGAGCGGAGCAAACTTTGGGGGGAGGTGGATGGAGATGAGGAAGACGAGGCAGTTTACCCCCCCGACCGTGGCTTTTTCGTGGAAATGGATTTGGGAGGGGCCCCCGGGAGTCACTTTTGCAGAGGCCCCCCGGGATGCCCTTTTTTGCCCGGGGTAGTGACAGCCGGAGAAAAAAAAGTTTTTTTTTAAAATCCGGCAGGGGATGGGTTCTGGCTCTCCCCCCCTATTGGCCCCCGCACCCGGGCCAAAATTTGGGGGCCTTTTTCCCCGCTTTTTGAAGGGGGAAAAAAAATCAATTTTATAGGGAAAATTTTTTCCCCCGTAATCGTTGGTGCTGCCCTTTTTGGGGGCATCGTCCCCTTTCCCCTGGGCGATATGAACCCGGGGGGGGGACAGCGCTCACGTAAATATGCCCCCTGCTGCTGGGGGAAAGGGGGGGGGGTAGGAGGGAGTACCAACTCCATCAGTAGTAAAAATAAGTTGGAGTTTACTGATGAGCAGCTTTTCCCTTTACCGCCTAGTGAGGGGGGGCAGTGCCCGCAGCAGCAGGACCTGGAGGGAAATCCCTGAAACCAACAGGTTGGGGGCCCCACTTGGACAGACTCTGCCCACCTAGTTAGGGAAAATTCCGGGGGGAATACTGGGGAGTCAAACTGGATGTTTGGCCGCAAATTGCGAGTTTTGCAGTGGAGAAGCTGTCCTGCCCGGCCGTAGTGTGGCATCAGAGCGGGTGTTTAGTGGGGGCCCGGGGGCCTCGTTACCCCCAAAGGGGAACCCCCCCCTTTTTTCCAGGGAAAAAGTTGAAAAGAAATGCCTTTGTCAAGATTTAATCAGGCGGGGGGTTTGGCCAGGATTTCCCCACACCAATGCCTTAGGGTCCGTTGGGTTCAAAAAATACCTGCTCAAACCACTATTTTTGATGCCCCCATCCCCCCTTTATTGCCCAAATCATCTGCTGAAAGTTTCTCCATTCCTTCCCAACCCCCATTTTTTTCCAGGGGGCTGGTTTTTTTTTCCACCCACCTAACACTCTGTCATTGTGCCCTCTATGACCTCTTTCTGCTGCTGCTTGCTGCCTTTTTGTTTTTTTTTTTTTTTGTTTTCCATTACATCCACACTGTGTTTATTGTGCCAATGTCTGACCTCATTGCTTTCTGGGTTTTGGCTTTCTTGGGCCTGTTCCTTTCCCCACTGTGTCATTGTTGGGCCCTGCTGACCTCATGGCTTGCGCCGTGGACCCTTTTCTCTCAGTCATTGTGCCCTTGTGGCTTTTCCCCCTTTTTGCCACCCCCAGAAAAGTTTATTGGGCCAAATGCCTGATCTCATGCTGCTGCTTTTCGTGACCTCCAACTGTGTGATTTTTGCCACTTTTGTGGGTAATTTTGTTTTTTCCGCCTCCCGGGAAAGTCTTTTTGCCCCTTTCCCGATCTCATTTTCTGCTGCTTTTGTGACCCCACATGTATCATTGGGGCCCCTTTGTGGCCAATTTCGTTTTGCCCCCTCCGAAAAGTCATTGTGCCAATGCCTGAAACTTTATACTGGGTGCCGCCGTGGGCCTCCACACTGTGTGATTGTTTCCAATCTGTGGCCAATTTTCTGTTTTGCCGCCTCCGAATGTCATTGTGCCCTGCCCGATTCCCCTTGGGTGCGCGGGCGTGACCCCCCCACTGTATCCCTTTTTTGCCACTCTGTGGCCCCATTTCTGTTTTGCCCCCTCCCGAATTTTCATTGTGCCACTGCCCCGACCTTTATAATGCTGCCGCCGTTGACCCCAACTGTGTGATTGTGCCCCTCTGTGGCCTTTTTCTGTTTAGGCCCCAGAATTTTCATTGTGCCTGGGTGAAAACTTTTTTAATGCTGCCCCCGGACCTCCACAATGGTTTTGATTTTTGCCACTCTGTGGGGCCCAAACTGTTTAGAGCCTCCAGAATGTCATTGTGCCCTCCTGATCTCTTACTGCTGCCCCCGTGACCTTTCCCCACTGTGTGATTGTTTTCCACTCTGGGGCCTTTAAATTTCTGTTTTTCCGCCTCCGAATTCTTTTTGCCACTGCCTGATCTCATGCTTTTTTGCTGTTGTGACCCCCACACTGTATCATTGTGCACTCTGTGGCCCCAAAATTTCGTTTTGCCACCTCCCGGGAAAGGCATTGTTCCAATGCCTGATCTCCCTTTCTGCTTCTGTTGTGACCTCCACATGTATCATTGTGCCATTTTGTGGCCTAATTTTTGTTTTGCCGCCTCCGAATGTCAAATTTTTGGGGGTTGCCTGATCTCTTTCTGCTGCTTTCTTGACCTTTCCCACTGTATCATTGTTTCCCCTCTGTGGCCTAAAACGGTTTTTTCCCCCTCCAGAATGTCATTGGGGGCCCCTCCGGGCCCCATTCTGCTGCCCCCGTGACCTCGCTCTCAGTCAATTTTTGCCCCTCTGTGGTTCCTCGTGGTTTTGCCCCTCCAGAAAGTCATTGTTTCCACTGGGTGACCTCATTTCTGCGTGGGTGCCGCCGTCCCCCTCCCCAAATCTTCACTAATGTTGCCAAATGAGCTCTCAAACTTGGTTTTTTTTCCCGCTTTTTCTGGGCATGGCTTTATTCCGGCTACATTCCCGCTTGAGTTTTTTGGGCGTTTTTTTTTCCCCCTTAAGTGGCCCCGGGGAAATTTTTTATGAAGCGATTCTAAGAAAAGGGGGGCGGCGTTCCTTTGCGGGTAATTCTTTTAAAAAACCAAACCCCTTGTATGAAGACCCAAACCCAAGCTCCCTCCCCCAACGTTCTACAAACACCCTGCTGGGTTTTGCAGCCTGGGAAAAAAAGCTGCTTTTTAACCGATTGTGCCGAAAGGGGAATTCGGAACGAAACAAATTTTTTTCGGGAAAAATTTGGCGAAGTGACCCAATTGAATTTTTGAGAAATTCGCCCAAAACTCTAGTTTTGAGCCAACAGGTCATTTTTTATTTGAAATTTAAAAATGGCTAATTTTAAAAAAGTGGTTTTGTACTAAAATAAATAAAAAGGGGTTTAAAATTGATTTTTTTATCAGTGTACTTGAAACTCCCTGAAGTGTAAAATTTAAAATACTAAAAGGGAATTTAGGGCTAGGGAAAGGATGTTGTGTTAGGGAAAAAAAACCCTTTAAAATGGGCTTTATAGCCCGTGAAAAAAACCCAAAACCACAGTTAAAGGGAAAGTTTTTATGGCCTTAAGGAATAGGAAAATCCCGAAGGACTTCAGGGTGTGAAAAAAATTAAAAAAGGGTTTATTAAAACCCAATGATAATTAGGGAAAAATATAAGAAACCCTTTTTTTTGTTTCCCGTGTTAAGAAGTCCCTTGTTTCCCAAATAAGGGTTTAAAAACTTATCTTGGGGAACTATATTGTTCCTTTCTCACCCGGCCACAGGGGGCCCAGTTGCAGGAAACTCCAGGACAGCTATTGTAGAGAAAGGAAAAAAGGCATCGGAGTTTTTAACCCCTGATTACTTCAAACCCAAGTTCCCCAACCAAAAACCACCTCAAGGATTTTCCCTATTTGGGATTGAAGGGGGGGGGTTAGGGGCCCCCTTTTTTAAAGGGTTTAGGGTTTTTTAAAAGGGGAAAGTTCCTTTTTTGTTTATCATGCTCTTCAACCCTTTTTTTCAGTAAGGGGCATGGGATGCCCAAACCCGAGGTGTCCATGAAGCCCTGAGGGGAAGGGCGATTTTTGCGTTCTTTAAAATTTAGAGGGGGCCTGAGGATGCCTGAGGGTTCCTCGGATTCAGGGGACAAGAGGGATGCTCACAAAGATTCCTTTGATTCAAGTATCTACTTAGATGACATTGGAGTGCCCTGAGAAGTACCTAAGGAATACAAGGCTAGGAACCAGATAGCAGCTTAGTGGAAATATATGTTATGGTGGGTAACAATAAATAAGAATGTAGACTGTATTAATTTCATTTACTATAATCAACAGAGATTTGTAAACAATATCAGAGATGCAATAAAAGGAATAGCTGGATGGCATTAGACATGATACTAACTGAAAGGGGACGGGCACAGCTCTAGACAGAAGTATAACCAAAATCCTAGGGCGATCGACAGTTCTATCCAATGAATTAATGGAGAACTCTGGATATGATGATCTTTTCAACTCCTGGATGGAAGATAGTTCGGCCTAGATGTCCATTGCCGTTGCTGTCCGTGTACTTAACCTTTGTGATCATGTGTAAGAGGATTGATTCAAGACTTATTGACCAGGAAGTAAAGACCAGAGTAAACTTTGGCCATACTTTCTTCAATGTATATTAGTGATGACAAATGTCTGTGTGCCAACATCAATTCTTAATTATTTAATAATTTATTTAAGTTTCTCGCAACTGGGGAGAGCTATGCTTCATTGCATCTGTAGTTCTTAATTAGGAAGTCCACCATCGGCAAAATTGTGGTGGATACTTTGGAGATAATCTGGCAGCATTTACAATCTATTGTGATGCCTAGCCCAAAACCAAAGATGTGGCTACAGCTTGCTGAAGGGTTTCAATCTGTGGCCATTTTCCATAACTGCATAGGTGCTATCAATGGGAAGCACATACGTGTGCAGTAGCCACCAAAATCAGGATCAGTATTTTTTAGTAACATAAAATATTTTTCAGTGGTCCTGATGGCAGTACCGATGCAAAATACGTGCCTATGGCAATACAAGAGACTCCAGGGCGTTGCTTACATCAGAATTTGGTCATACAGTAATGAAAGATCAGTTCACAATACCACCTCCCAGACCATGGCTCCAGTATAGCTTGTGTCGCAGATGAGACATTCCCATTAATGACTAACATGCTGCGGCCATACCCTCAGAGGGGACAGACTGTGTGGAAGTTTTTAGTGCAAGACTAAGCCATGCACCCAAACTAGTGGAGGTTTTTCATAGGTGCAGTGCAGTTAACGGTGGACACAGTGGATGTAGTCATAAAAATGGCCTGTTCCTTATATAACTATGTTTGTAATTATGACCAGCACAGATGTAGATGTGGGTACAGAGTCAATTTTATTGACTCTCCACTCCAGTTTGCTGGAGGGCATCCTTTAACTTACTGCTAGTCCATAGTATGATACAATCTTCCACAAACAACACTACTCACTGACTCCCGAGAAGTGCCACATGCGTCATTTTTTGCCTGCCTCCATTGTGCTCGCTCTCTCCAGCCCTAATGGCTGACAACTTGTGAAACATGTGTCTGTCTAAACATAATGGCTACCTTCTGCCTGAAGACTGTATGGCCTCAATCTTAATTGTTTTAATGTATAAAATTTGTTTAACGCCCGAACCCTATTTTAATGAGTTCTAAATTTCATATTTTGTTTAAAAAAGCAATATTATTTTTTTTTATTTGTGTCTTATTTTTTAATGCTCATTTTTCTGTTCTTATCCTTTTTGGCTGTTGTTTTCGCATGCCTACAACCCACAGAAGTTGCTCAGCTAGTGAAGCTCACCCAGGATGACACATCAATGTGAGCTGTGGCAAGGTGGTTAACTCTGACTGTCAGCACAGTATCCAGAGCATAGGGCAGATACCAGGAGACAGACCAGTACACCAGGAGATGTGAAAGGGGCCGTAGGAGGGTAACAACCCAGCAGCAGGACTGCTACCTCCTCCTTTGTGCAATGAGGAGCAGTGCCTGCAAAATTACCTCCAGCAGACCACTAAAATCCATGTTCCTGCTCAAACTGTCAGAAACAGACTCTATGAGGGTGGTATGAGTGCTCAATGTGCAAAAGATGAGAGCAGGTTCATACTGAGCATATGTGACAGACGTGAGAGAGTGGAGACCGGTTTGTTAGTGAGTCAATAATGTGTATGAGCATTTCTTATGGAGGACGCACAGCCCTCCATGTGCCTAGCTAGAGTACCATTACTGCCATTTTTAGGTACCAGGATGAGTTTTCTTTCAGACCCTTGTGAGACCATATGGCAAGTGCATGGGCCTGGATATCCTCTGATGCATGACAAAAAGCCCCCCCCCTTTTTTTTATAAAAAAGGCCTCTGTGGCTGAAGTGCCTGCATTATGAAGGCATTGATGCTGTGGACCTGGCCTCCCGTTCCCCAGAAACCGAATCCAATCAAAGCACTTCTGGACCCATCATGTCTCATTCAATCCACACGAATGCCAAATTGCACCACAGACTGTCCAAGTATGAATGATACATTTAATCCAGGTCATAGAATCCCTCAGGAGAACATCCGCCTCCTCCATCATGACATCCCCATGCGTTGTAGGAAGGTCATATAGGCATGTGGAGGCCACACACATTACTGTGCCTCCTTTCCTGGTTTCAAGGCATTTCCACTGAAGTTGGATCAGCCTGAAATGTGATTTTCCACTTTGATTTTAAGTATCATTCCAAATCCAGATATCCATGGGGTATTCATTTTGATTTTGATTGATCATTTTTATGTTTTATTGTTCTAAACACATTCCAATATGCAATGAATAAAGAATTGCAACTGGAACATTTCATTTACTGAGATCTAGGATGTGGTATTATAGTGTTTCCTTTATTTTTTGATGTGTATATATATGTACACATCAAAAAATAAGGTGAACACTATAATAACACACCCTAGATCTCAGTAAATGAAATGTTCCATGTAAAATTAAAAAAAAAAAAATATTCATGTAAAACTTTTATTATATACATGTACATACATATACATACAAAGACATATAAATATATATAATATAATGTATAACCATGCAAATATCTATCTCAGTAATGGTAAGAGATACGTAATGAGGTTTTTTAACGGGGTCCCACGCGAAAAAGCAAGCACAAAGCTTTCTGATCGGTTTGCAAGCAGTCCCATTGACTTAAATAGTAAATTTGCCTTTTTCAAAGTGAAATCAGACGGATTGGGTAAGAGGTGCCAAACCATTTAGCAGTTTTTCAATTTCCTGTGAGTTGGTAACACCAGAAAAAAGATCCCTGGATGCTATTCTGCAGGAGAATGAGTTGTCAGTCAGCCGTATTCGGCGAGCGGGGAGAGGAGCCGTAATCCATAGTTCTCTACAAGAACTGTGGATTACCGTAATGACTGGGATGTATCTCGCCCCGTATTTCGTGCACTACACACTATACAGGAAAACTTCACCAGGAATGACACTTCATCTATCTGGAACATCAGCTGTGAGAAGCAGAACAGCGAGGATAGAGAGATTGCTGGGATACACACTGTGGTGACGGGGCACCCCCCTATAGCCCACAGGTCAATGAGAAAGCTATGTAGCTAAGTGGTAATATAAACATAACTGGTTCTCACTAAACATTGATAAGAGAACAATGTGATAATGAACCTCAGGTGCTGGGAAACTTACAGAAAAATAATAATGCAAGCTGAACTGTTCTTATAGGGCACTATCATATTCCTGATGACAATAAACATTTTAGTACTACAATAGTTATGCTATTAAATGACTTGTAATCCCCATTATGCATGCTTTGCCTCTGTAATCTATATTATGCAAAAGTCACACTATCTTCTTTTGTAATCATTGGATTATTATAATAAAATTAATCGCCTTCTTTAAAGCCGTATACGACCCCTTAAAATAGTTAGCATAATAATGTGACAGAGAGTGACAACGAGCCTTAGAAAAGCTGTTTGCAGTCAAAAGATATAAAAATCAGCCATGGTACGACTGGTGTATGTTAGCCTTGGGACCTGTAGATCCCTCAGGATCGTGAATTAGAGCGAGCACTGAAGAACCCTCAGAGACATTACTGGTAGAAGCTGGAATTCTCATGATTCTGAGAGAGACTGTAGTGTAAGAGAGCAGTCTCTATATCTTAAAATAAACTTAAACTGAACTTTCTGTCATTTTGCTATCTTCTAACCAACCAACCCAGATGTTTCTGTCTCATTGTGTGGTATGACCATAACTCCAAGGCAGCAGGCTCACTGTCTTGGAGTTATACTAAACCCCAATCTGTCCTTCATCTCCTATATTCAATCCGTTAACTGCTCTTGTCATCTGCACCTCAAAAACATCTCCAGACTCCGCCTTTTTCTTTTTTAAAAAAAAAAAAACCTCTTATTGTTGCCTGTAATAAAACGTCTATATATCCCGTCAAGCAGCCCACTTTCTGGAAAGTTACAGGTGCCCCGCCCCCTACCTACCCATCAAATAGCCACTTCTGGCGAGGTGACAGTTTCCCCCACTCAAAGCAACCCATCCTTTTTCCACCCCTTCACAAAGAGGGTTGACATCTCTCCCACCTACAACTACCCCCTTCTCATTCCTCCCCTCCACATGTTGTCCCATAAACAGTATGCAAATACATAGCAATGTACAGGACCCTTAAACCATACAAAAAAGCCTTTTTATAAGATATTCCTCTAGCTATATGATAAAGTATAAATATACAATAATGTCCACAAAAGGAACTCAGTGTTCAAGAGCTGAAAATTGCAAGCCAGTGTGTGGGTTAAGTAGTAGGGTGCTCTGTGGAATGGTTTCCAAAGAGTGTATGTTCCAGAGGGTCATGGTTTGGAGTGATTCAGGGGTGATGAATACATGTATGGTTCTGGTCTGACTGGACTATTTAGGGGTCCCCATTCCAGACCACGGATGTGATCATGCCAGCGCTCTCACACTAGTCCCTGCCGGTATCTACTCACCTCTCCACGCTCCTACTCCTCCTCCACGCTGTTGCCAGCATCAGGCGTGTACTCCCTCCCTAGGTCGCACACACCGACTCTCGAGGATTTAAAAGGACTGGCTACCTCCTGCTTTATAAGGATCTTCCTTCCTGTGACACGGGCCAGATTGTTGGTTATTCCTGACGATTCCTGCTGTTGGTTTGTACTATCTTGCATTGCTCCTGTGACTTCCTGATTTTCCATCTGCTTTTTTTTTTTAAAGACATTTTATTTCACAGAAAAATCACTAGCACAGTTACATATCACATGTAATAATAGACAGACATAGCAAATTGTACAAAATATCAAGATTTGTAACATTAAAAACATGAACATAGTATAAACAACTAGCCAGTAACTTCTGGATTTTATAATTTCCTCCCTTTAAACTAGCCCCTCCCCCCCTTCCCACAACCACAACTCCAACCCAGTACTCCCTTACATGCTAAACGTCAAGATCCAGATTTCCCAGTGTACCTCTCAATTTTTCCTTTCAATAATATTCCGTATACTTGAAGGGTTCTATCATAGCCTTGATTTCATCTATACTGATCGTACTAGAAATAATAGGGCTTCCCATTTTTTATTAAGAATGTCTTGGAACATTTGTCCCTGTCCTCTTTTCCGCCACTCTCTATTTTCTCTATGAAAAACATATTCCTCAGGCACTCAATCATTTCGGCTTCGTCTGGGACCGTTGGCTTAATCCAATGTCTTAAAATACATTGTTTCACAGCTAAGAGCATCACATGTTAAACACCCTATAACTAACACCAAATACCTCCTTTTGAGCCATCCGACTGAGATCTTTTAATGATGGTAATGAAAGAGAAGACCCTCGCGAGTCATGGGATATCGACATCACCAGATACCCTTTATCAACACCAACACTTTCCCCCTCCAACGTAATCTCAATCTCAGGACACCAACCAAAAACGTGTAGACATCCGCTTTGTCTGGCTTGCATTTGGGCATGCCATCAAGTACTGTGTATTATCCTTGTAGGGGAATATAAAATGTCAAAAATAGCCCTATGAAACAACCTAAATAATTATTCTCTCTCTCACTGTACATTGGCCGTGGCTTTCCGCACTACTTCCATACCTTTAAGGATCTTCCTCGAAAGGTCCCTATCTTGAAAGCTATCCTCCCAAGTTTTAAACATTGATTGAACTGTCCCAATTTTTTCTACCCTTTGAAGAACACTATATATTCGTGACAACAGCCCTTTGGGGCCTTCGACCTTGCATAAATCCCTAAAAGCATCTGTCTCTCTTAACGTTCCCAGATTGAATACAGCCGCCTTACAGAAACTCCTGACATGTAAATATTGAAACATATGTTTTTGGCCTAAGCCAAAGGTCCCATTAAGTTGATCCCAGGACATCAACGTCCCCTCCCGAGCTGTCATGACATCCCTTAAAGTGTTAATGCCCTTATCCTTCCATTTGTGGAACAAAATATTCTCCCTACCTGCCCGAAAAGAAGGGGTTTCCCACAGTGGGAAAAAACGTCGAGATAAACATGGGCCTCCTACAAATCTTTTGAATGTGCCTCCACGTCGCAAGAGTGTCTCGCAAGATAATACTCTGTTTAATCCTAGGAGGATGGTCTTTGTATGGTAAATGGATCAGAGCTTTCAAGGTGTCAGGTGCCGCCAGTTGAGATTCTAGCTCTAGATTAGAAAAATTACTCCATCCCTCTAGCCAGTCCCTAATATGGTGCCACATCGCTGATAAATTATACAGCCTAATATTCGGGAGCTGTGCCCCTCCTTGCCCTCGTTCTACTGTCAATTTTTTATGACTGATCCTCGGTTGCTTACCCTACCATATAAATCTAGTAAACGCCCTTCTTAATAAATTAACATCCCTATGTTTCAGCAGAATTGGAATGTTTTGCAATGGGTATAGAAGCCTCGCGAAGCTTATCATTTTTATGAGATGGATACGACCCATGACCGATAACGGAAGGTCCCTCCATCTGTCCAATTCTGACTTAATCTTTGCAAAACGTGGCTCATAGTTAAGGCCATAGGTCATGGCTGAGTGAATTCCCTTGTAAGTTATCGGCTCGGGAGCCCAGATGCAGTAATTGGCATTTCTCCCTATTAATACGAAAGCCTGAAAATGCCCCAACACTCCTAAGACCCTATCGACCTGACTTTTCGGATCATCCATAAATAACAGCAGATCATCCGCAAAGCATACTAACTTCTTCTCCAGACTACCTAATTTTATCCCCTGGAACAGTGTAGATTGTATCAGGTGAATCGCCAAAGGTTTTGATTTGATGGTCCCGCTGCCTTAAACATTTCCTCCACTACATTTTCAGCCTCCTCCACTGTGTGACACAGGACAGGTGACCCTGGACCCGGGATAATTTTTCAGACTGCTGGGAATTGCAATTGACTGTGAATCTGTTTTTTCGCTAAAGTGGAGCACACTGGGGAAAACAGCCTTCTCTTCCTAGCCACCTCAGCGGAATAGTCAGCAAAAAGAAGCAGTCTCTGTCCCTTGTAAATTAAATTATTTTTCTTGGAGCGATAAGCTTGTAGTAGGGCTGACTTCTAAGCGTAAACAAGATAGCGTACAATGGTCGCCCAGGATAGTGGGTTTATTCCATCCTTCGTCGACGCCCGTGGGGGGCCAAACCTGTGCGCCCTCTCTACTTTTAAGGGAGTCTCTATACCAAGGAGTTTAGGGATCTCCTCTGCGCAAATTTTAGGTAGTAGAGCTTGCGAATTATCTTCACTCAGTCCAATAATTCTCACATTATTTCTGCGGGATCTATTTTCTAGATCCTCGACTTTATTTTCAAGGTAGTCTGTCCTTCTAAGAAGTCTCTCCATAGAGCTGCGCACATCCAGCATGTCATCCTCCACCCGATTCGTTCTCTCCTCCAGATCTGCTATCTGTGCTTTGTTTTTATCAACATCTACTTTGATAGTGGATAGAGCAGCCGCCACTGCTGTGGATACTGAATTTGCCACTACGACCTCCAAAGAGGCCATGATATCTGGCGCCAGAAGTTTTGCCACCGTTATTGCCATGGATTTACACGATATTGCTAGCCCCGGTATCTGTTCCTCATAGTCCTCCCCATCACCTGGGGAGAAAGCATTGCCTCCCTCTCCATGTTTGAGCATGGGTAGCTGGTCGTGAGCAGTATTGGGATCCTGCATATATGTAGAGGTCTCCCCTCTGGGCTCTGATATAGAGGGCATGGATAGTTTGTGAGCATGAGCAGCACGCTGTTGCCGAGGGGCCAACGCTGGAGCCCCAGCCGAATCAGAGAGTTCTGTGTCCAAATCAGATATGTCTCCCTGTACTTCGCCCTCCTCCTGCTCCACTGACAGGGTTAATGGTTGTGCCTGCGCCATCTCCACTAGCTGTCCCCCTCCTGCATGATGAGATCTTACTTGCGTGCTCAGTAGGTCTCGCTGTGGGGTTGAGCTGCCGCCGTTAGACAGTGCATTCACCACCTCATCCTCCCTTGTCTCCGCTACGTCTGCCGTCTTGGAAAGCTGTGGGGCCAGTGGCTGTGTGAGGATGCGTCCGCTCCTCGTGGAGCGCGGCGGGTCGGGCGCTATCTTAGGAGTAGCCGCGCTGACTGCTCGGATGATCTTTCACTGCACACAGGCTCCCCGCTGTTGTAAATACCTCCGCACCCGATGACGGTGACGGAGCTCTCTCTCGGCTCCTTCAAGAGCCGGTTGCTGCTGCGGATAGTCACGGGGAGCGCAGGAATCGGCGGGACGAAGCGGGAGCCCTCACTCGGTGCGACCGCTCATGTGCGTGCCGGAACCGGAAGCCTTTCCATCTGATTTTGGACTCCTGACTACACTTGCCTGTCTTGACCTCTCTGTTTTTGACCTGACTTCACCTATGCCTGTCTCCTCGGTACCAAATTTGGGCACTTCGGCTGTCACTGCAGGTGGCCACATCGGTGACCTGGGAGTTCCCCATAGCCAAGTCCATCCTGCCTTGAGGTGAGTTCTGGTGAATACCAGGGGGTTCCTTAGACTCCACCCCCTTAGTGTGGTCGGAGTCATCTCTTGCAATGACACAGCAGATCCACACCTTCAACTGTTATAGTTCAGTCTGGCCCTGGATCCCACCATTATGCCAGACATCCAGCACATCGTGGATGTGGTGGCCCGCCAAAGCACCCGCCAAGAACAGCTCTACGTAATGCTACAGTCTACTGCCACACAGCCCCAGAAGTTGCACTTACACCTGCACCTGCCATGGCCACGTTTCCACCTGCCTTTGCCCGTCCTGACCTACACCCTCTCACTACTACAGAGACCCCGAGACCTGCCGCAACCAGTGCGCCATTTATTTTGAACTCCTGGTGCATCAGTTTCATATGGATCGATCCAAGGTGGCCTTCATTATTAGCTTGCTCTCCAGTGAAACCTTGGCTCCACTCCCTGGCATGGTCAGTGCCATCTCTCACGGTGACCCAGCAGATCCACACCTGCAACCATTACAATAGCTAGAGGAATGTCTTATAAAAAGGCTTTACATTTCTTTACAGATGATTTAAAGAAAAATGATTGTTTAGTGAATATGTTTGTAAGAAGACATTTGTGCCATGTAAAATCATCCTGTCATGCGCATTGTATATATATATATATGCAGAACTGTATCTTTCTATGTGATATGTTATATAAAAGTAAATGTTTAAAAAAGTCGTTGAAATACATGCATTTTATTAACAAAGATTCAATAGATCAGCAATTGTCATAAGAGAACAAATGTATTCCTCCTAGATAAAGTGGCACTGCTTGCCATAGAATAAATATGTTGGTTTACACCACAAAATGAGCTTGTAGTGTTGATGTTATCAAGATGGATGCGACACCCACAATCAAACCCAAGAACAATATGGCAGGAATTGTCAATTAGAGAACAAAAGTATACTCTCTGGGCCATGGGGCACTACTTGCCATAGAAGAAACATGTTGGTTCACACAATAAAATAAGCTTGTGGTGTTGATGTTTGTAAGATGGTGACAAGCCAAACTCAAGAAGGGACTTATTACACCTGTTCTGCACAGCCCATAGAGGTAATGTGACTGGGCATGTTTTGGAATATCTGATCTGTGGTTTAATGTTGTGTACATTGCTATTTATTTGCTAGGTGTTCGTGGGACTACAAAGGGGTGGCTTACTAGACCCCACCATGTGGAAGAGAGGAAAGAAGGTGGGGGTAGTTGCAGGTGGGAGAAGATGTTCCCCTCTCCTTCCGGAGAGTGGAAAGAGAAGAGGTAACTGAACGGCGGAATTGGCTCACTGGAAGGGACTAGTTTGATGTGTTTGGGAGGGGGCGGGGAACCTGTCACTTTACCAAAAGTGGGTAGTTTCACAAAACACATAGACGCTTCACTACCGATGAAGCATTCTGCTGACCGTTCATTCACCTGGATTAGGATCACATGGTTTTTCTTTTCAGCATAATCCCAATGCATCTGCATTGCCATAAACTCAGCTTCTTTCATGCACTGTTGTCCATTTGACAAAGTATTGACATATCCTGCTACTGAATCCATTCTGGGACAATGGCGTACCTCCTCCGAAATGACTGCAGAAATAGGGTGTATGACTGGTAGTGTTGAGCCGCACCATTTGGTAAAAGGTTAGTTCGGCACAAATTTTACGTTTTTTTTCGGCACAGACGTTCAGCGCCATTTTCAGCTGCTTCCTTCAGTTTTGACGACCAGCCCATC
Organism: Phyllomedusa bahiana; assembly: GCA_025379985.1. NCBI lineage: Eukaryota > Metazoa > Chordata > Amphibia > Anura > Hylidae > Phyllomedusa > Phyllomedusa bahiana. The sequence continues at coordinate 27,005 of JAODAL010005243.1, forward strand.
AGTGCAGAGCACAGAGGGGGGGTCAAAAACGTTACTTGAGGGTTGGGGTTCTTGGCTTAAATTCACTGATGGGCTTATGTGTATGTCACTGATTTCTGTTGAAAGCCCTTTCCACCTTTTTCTCTGTTTGAACACTGCGGCTCTGTCTGCTGGTTTGCCAGCAGGCAGAAACACCATTTAATAGCAATTTAACACCGGAAAAGCTGCTAGTTAGATTACTCGGGGAGGAGGGGGGGTGAGGGCAGCTAGCTTAGGGAATTATACACAGCAATAGTTAGGGAGTTTTGTATAGATATTCCATGGAAAAAATTCAGTTTATAATCCTATTTGCCCGTTGCAAAGTATAGGCATTTAAGAACACTGTTGATTTGCTGTCTTTGGAGTATATTTCTTCAATAAGAGACTGTGAACAAATCTTGACCTTTTTAATATTTATATTTTTGAACATGGAGCGAACTAGAGGTGGTAAGCGAGCAAGAAGGGGCGTAGGATTTGGAGCTAGAGGAAACGAGACAAGGCGCTCCTACCAATGCTCTGGACAACACACAAGCGGGGAACTCGTCATTTTGCAGGACCGCAGGCCTGTATCGCTTGGTCAGTTTTACTGCGTCTCATTATGAAGATCGGCCCAATCCGTTTTCGTGGTTAACACACCCTTCATCTAGCGGGTTTTCCCTTTCTTCTTCCCTCAGGTCAAGGGAACAAATGTCATCATAAATTATCATCAGTCCAACCGGGAAGGGCCCAAATGTCCCCCAATAAACAGACGCATCTAGTAATCAATATTCCGAAGAGCTCTTTGATGACACAATGGGGTTGGGGCAGAAGGCATTTCAAAAGATTAAGAGGCCAAAGAGGATGATCTTGTCTGCTCTGACGCCAAATCGCTGATGCCCTCAGAGGAGGAGAAGGAAGCTGGTCCATTGCCAGAAATATCAAGCGGTCAGCTGTGCCTCGCACAAGTCTGCTGACATTAATCCACCAGCCATGGTCAGTGGTGGCAGCGGGAACACTGCTACTAGGTTTTCCCATCAACGAGGTCCAGGACCTGTGAAGCCTGGGTCTTTTTCGATCAAGCCTCAGATTCGCCAACCGACGTCATATGCCGGGTTTGCTTTCAAACCCGGAAAGAATCTAAATCTAAAGAATTTAACCACCACCAGCATGAACAGGCACATGCATGTAAAGCTTGAATTGCTGTAGAAGAACCACTTGGAGAAAAAAGGCCACAAAGGTCCTGGGCTTCCAACCACCATGACATCTTCTGCCTCCTCCTCCGTCGCCACTTCCAAGTCCAAGTGGTCCTCTGCTGCCAATGTGCCGGAGCGGCATAAGCAAGCACCATCCCCAGTAAAAGACACTGTCAGACGATTCCCACCACTTGCAAGACAGTCTACACCTTCTCCTTCCACCAGTCTATCCTGCATGCCATACAGTAGCCAGTCCACCAGCCAGCCTTCTGTCTACCAGGTGTGGGAGCATAAGAAACGCTTTCACTCCAGCGATCCCAAAGCCAAAACCCGAATGCGGCATTGCCAGGCTTTTGGGCCCTTTGGGAAATGTTGCCTTTCCTCCTGGTGGACACAGATGGATTCCACCACATCATGGCCCTGGCATGCTCCCAATATCAGATGCCGAGCAGGCATTTCTTTGCCAGAAAAGCTGTCCCTGCCCTGACCCGCCATGTTGCAGAAAAGATCTCCAACACATTGGCTGCATCTGTGTCCACCAAAGTCCATCTCACTACAGACACATAGAGTAGTAAGCACGGTCAAGGGTGTTACATGTCACTGACTGCTCACTGGGTGAGTTGGGTGGATGACAGTGCCTCTGGTGATGGGTCTCGGGCTCGGTGGACACTCTTCCACACTGCTGGAATGGAGCAAAGTCCAGATCCCAACCTCAACGGGTCACATCACATGCCAAGAGAACCAGGCCGTTCTCAAATTAATTTGTCTTGGAGACCGTCAACACACAGGTCAAGAGCTGTGGACGGCTCTGTGCACTCAGACCGACCAGTTGCTGGGTGCTAAGAACCTGTCGCCAGGCAATGTGGTGTGCAACAATGGGAGAAATCTCCTTGCCACCCTTAGGATCGGTAGACTTACACACATCCCTTGCCTGGCACACATCCTGAACCTGGTTGTGCGGAAATTTTGTCACGTCAAGGGAGGTACAGTGAGCCCTGATTGGAACTCAACCCACTGTCCCTGCCTACTTGACGTGCTGCCCTAGGCGGCAGACGGCAACTGGGCGACAGTCCCTGTGCTGCCAGAGTGCGGGGGGCCGTCAGGAGGAAGAATAGTCAGACCCGTCTGGGTCAATACCAATCAGGGGAAAGCCAGCCACAAATCAGAACCAGAGGGATAAACGTAAACAAGCCGAGGTCAAATACGTACGGGAGCGAGGTACAAAATCAGAAGACAAGCCGGGGTCAGGAGAACAAGCCGAGATCAGGTACACAGAGAAACAAAAACAAAATACAAAACAAGTAATCAGGCAGCCAGGAGAATTTCGCAGGCGCAGCACTCAGCTAGCAGGGAGTTTAAATGTGTTTCCCGGATCCCGCCCCTGTAGCTGATTGGAGCGGCCTCCGGGTCATCCCATTGGCTGGTGCGACACCCCTGTCCAGAGTGGCTGAATGTGTATCAGGGTGGGGTCGCTGATCAGCTGCTGCAGAACATTGCTCCCTGCAAACCGAGCGCTGCCCAGCCCTGACAAATTTCTCAAGCGCTACCTGTCTTAACTGTTTGCTGAGGGAAAGGCTTGAGGGATTAGCTCAAAATTTGGTGTTGCAAACCTGTTTTGGCACGACTGGCAGTGTTGCAGCGTGATCTGGGCCTCCCCACCAACCATCTCATTGTTGACGTGGCAACACACTGGAATTCCACCCTCCACATGCTCCAGCGATTGTGGCAGCAGCGTAAAGCCATTATGCAGTATGGCCTGACGAGCAGTGGTGCAGACCTCATGGTGTTGAGCCACAGAGTGGAGGCAGGTGAAGGATCTCTGCAACGTCCTTTAGAGTTTTGAAGACGCAACCAAAATGATCAGTCAGGACGATGGCGTTGTCAGCATGGCCATTGTGGTCATATTTTTACTGGGACATGCGTTAGACTCTCTGCGGCAGCAGGTCCCGGCAGTGATGGAGGAGGATGAGGCGAACACAGAGCCTTACTCATCATCGGATGTAGAAGGCCCAACTGTTTCCCAATTGTATCAGTCTTCCTTAGGTGGTGGTTCGAGGTCCAGGGCAGGTGCAGGATGGTAGTTCAGCTCACAGAGTAGAGGGTGTGATGCTAGCCAGGCCTCTGGTGATGGTCAGAATGAGGAAGTGGAGGAGGAGGATGAGTGGGTGGACACCACCGGTACCGATTACCCTTCGGTGGTAAGAGGTTGGCACAGATTACAAGAGGAGGAAGATCTGGTTAGTGCCCCTCGACCCCAAGGCTTGGGAGATCCTGGCAGCATCTCACACATGAGTGCTTGGATGCTACATTACCTGCAACATGACCCATGCATCAAAGCGATCAAAATGAACAGCAGTTACTGAGTGGCCACCCTCCTTGATTCACATTACAAGACAAAAGTGAGCACTTTCCTTCTACCCACACAAATTGACAGTAGAATGCAGGAATTGATCTACTCGAGACATCTGTTGCATTTTCTTCCCATTCTAATGTCACGGTGGAACAATGTCAGCAAAGTGACAACAGTAGAATGGCAAATAGCCGCAGCAGCAGCAGGCAGTGTGGCAGATGCTCACTTTTTAACATTTTTAATTCGGTTTTTACCACCTCACCAACACCTGCAAGGCAGGGCAGCATTCGGACACACTGAGACTGCCTTCAGAGCATGGTCCATGACTACCTGCGGTTTTTGGACTTGATCTGGACCCATTCAAATTCTGGTATCCAAAATGGATGAGTGGCCTGAGCTTGCTTGATACGTTATACAAATTTTAGCCTGCCCGGCAGCCAGCGTTATCTTAGAACGTACCTTTAGCACAGCTGGGGGAGTGATAACTGACAAATGTATCTGTCTTTCCCCTGAGAATGTGGATCATTTGACATTTATCGAAATTAATCAAGAATGGATCTCTGACGATTTTGTTGCCCCAGTTGCCAATGTCATCGACTAGTAAACTAGTAGACAATGTGAAATACACATTCCATCAGTCATCTATTAACATCAGTCATCAGTCAGTCTGCAGTAAGTCATCTATTAACCGCTTAAGGCCCCATACAGCCAAATCAAATTGGCTCCCACCCATTACTACTTCCTATTTTTTTAACATATTTGTGGGCCCCTTTTTGATTAGGGCCCATGACAGGAGTACTGCCCATACTGCCCTGTTGGCACCCCTGGCGGTAGCAGCCGCTATGGGGCCCTGCATCCTGAGGTGTCCCAAAAGCCCCTTTGACACATAAGAAGACACCGGTATTGGAAATGGCACATGGTAACTGGCACGGGTGCCAATAGGGCAGTACTCCTGTCAGGGGCCCTAATCAAAAAAGGGCCCAGTGATATGTTAAAAAAAAGGAACTAGCAATGGGTGGGGGCCCCATTTGATTTAGCTGCATGAAACGGTTAATAGATGACTGACGGCAGCCCTGGCTACCACTGCATCCCCTACAACTATGGCCCTGTCTGCTGAACCTCCATGTTCCCCATTGGGAGGTTCTTGCTGCCACCACATATATGACATGATCTTGGGCCCTGGTGCAAAAAGTGATAGGGGGCTCCTGCCAGTTGCCATGTCATTTCCAATACCGGTGTCTTCTTATGTGTCAAAGGGGCCCTGTGGCAGCTGCTACCGCTGCACCTCCTATAGCTACGCTGTCCTTATCTTTTCAGTCATTAAAAGGAATGAATTATTTTAGCCTGTGAATTTTTTTCTGTGACTCTTAGAGCCAAATTTTCGTCACTAAGTTGTTCCCTGTATCCAGTTTACTGTTATGGATGATAACTGCAGCTTCTCCTCACCTGTAAGGGTATAAAAATTAACCAGAACATCTTCTCCCATTGACTTTAATGGGGTTCGAAGTTCGGTTCAAGTTCAACTCGAAATTTGACCGAACGTCTCAAAATTCGAGGTTCTACTCCATCTCCAACTTTTTAGGGTTTGCTCATCTCTAATCACTGGAGCTTTTGTGGTGAATGTTCTCAATTCACATCCCATTTCATCACCAACACTGGACATCTCTCCAAAAACAGAGTTCCTCATACATCTGGGCTCCACAACACAGGTCCACTGGTTCAGAGCATGGGATAGCTTTTTGCTAAATTCTACATAGATGTCCTGATTCCCTTTAAGCAGGTTACAAAAACTGTCTATAATATTCCAGTGTGAAAGCATAACGTGCTAACAACGCCTCCTTAACTTCAGCATAGTAGAGGGGCTGCATTTCAGAAAAAGCATGAAAGGTGGAGTTTGTTCAATCTGTAAGTTTCCCGGGAAAATAAACATGCCCAGTCCCCCTCTACAATATTGTGAGATTTAAACATAATCTCAAATGTTTCCAGATATCCATCAATGCCCTCTCTGTCCTCTTGGAAGGTCGGAAATGCAGCTGACAACTTGAGAATGTCCCGGGACCGGGCATTTCCAGTGATTCCCCAATGCCGAATTTCCTCAGCTTGATCCCCTTTCATTGTATCACTAGATCATTTAGTTCATATCACTTCTTGCCCTCAGGCACAATTCCACAATTCCTGCAACACTTGCTCAGGGTGACCACAGAAGGTTCTCCTGCCTCTGCATACTGCTCAGGGCTACGATCCCACCACTGCCACCAAGTCTGTCATGAAACAGCGCTCGTGACCACAAAGACAGGCACTGAACAGTAAGTTCACACAAATGGAGACTTTTATTCTCAGGGCGGGGAGAGTTCTGCAGTTTGCTGTGTGTCCCATCAAAAAGTAAGTCCCATGGCTTAAAGGAGTTTTATCGTTTGAACTGTTCGTGCTCTTCAGCTAATTTTCTGAGATTGAATTGGAAATCCAGGGGTGAGTCTCTTCTCTCAGCAGGCGTGTCTCCCCTCCGAGGAGGCGTGTCTCCCCTCTCTGAAGATCTGTGACATCATCATTTTGTATGAAGCCGGGGATGCAGAAGGTTGTCTGGATATAACAGCTCTGTAACCTCCTGCATGCTTCTTATGTCTGCAGCCTTCAGGCTCCACAAGCTCCTTGCTGTGCTATATGCAGTTATACACACAGATGAGACATGTGAGCAGTGTACACTGCCCCCTCCCTCCTCCCCTTCTGTTACCAGACAGGAGACTGTATGACTGTGGTATATGCAGTTATACACACAGCCTGAACTGATGAGACATGTGAGAAGTGTACACTACCCCCCCTTCCGCTCTGTTAACAGACAGGAGACTGGGTTATATGGAGCAATGCACACTGCCTCCTACCCTTCTCTCCCCCTGTTAACAGGTAGGAGCCTGTATAAGACTCTGTTATATGAGGGGATCTGTGACTTTAACAGCCAGTAATTGCCCAGATCATTCACCCTAGAGCTGGGAGATGTGTATAGAGCCAACAGACCTTGGTTTCCCTATCGATTTTATCAGCTCAGAGAGGAGAAAACACAGAGTGTGCAGCCAGCCAATCACAGTGCAGGGGGCGTGTCTAGGGGCAGGATCCGGCCAGGGGGCGTGTCCCGACCAGCAGCAGCAGTAACAGAATACAGATTTACAGAAAATCTCATATCTGCTAAACCAAGTGACAGAGGTAATGCAACCCAATTACAAAAGTGCTTATTTTTACTTTCTCCATAATCTGAGACATGATCTTTGTAGCGATAAAACCCCTTTAAGAGACAAAAACAATAAAAAATACCTATACACACTTCCTCTCCTTCTCCTCTTCTCTGTGTTATCAATAAGCAGTGGAGTGGGTGAGAGTAAGGGTATGTTCACACGGCGTCTCTGTGGGCTGTATTTTGGAGCATAACTGTACTGCAATACGCCGAAGTACGGCTTGCAAATACGGTATTTCATCGCACTCATTTAGAGCTATGATTATCTGCTGTTTTCCTCGACATGTATTGCACATCGGGAGAAAGAAGTGACATGTCTCTTCTTCCCAGGAAATAGAGAATCTATGGGAGCTGGCACAGAGCATTTTAGAAGTACGCACTGACCAGCGCATACATCTAAAACAACCGTGTATAGAATGATAAAGTTCAATGAGATAGTACCATTTGTCTGTCAGCGGTCTGTTTGCCTCTTTCATGTAGTCTGATGTGATCCTACAGACTTTAGCACCCCCATTATCAGCAGGCTTGATGGTGATCTTCTTGTTTTTAAAGGTATGATTAGCACTTCTTTCCTGGACGCTGATGTTCAATGTTCTCTTGAAAAATCTTGAAACCAGCTCACTGATGCCTCTGCTGTGGGAATGCAAGTACCCAATGCAGAATACACATCTTAGATGATAGGCAAAAAGTAGACGATACAGAAAATTCCATAAAAAACAATAGTGTTTATTAAAAAAAAAAGAAGTTTCAAACATCCAGAATCCTGAGTAAGACAAAGTGACAGACGTACGCGTTTCAGTCTTAACCACAACAGCCCTGACTCAGGATTCTGGATGTTTGATTTTTTTTTCTTCTATTTTTGAATAAACGCCATTGTTTTTTGTGGGATTTGCTGGATATTGTCTACTTTTTTCCTATTACCACATTGTTGTAAAGTTCAAGGTATATAATTATTTGTAATTGAAGAAATGGTTCTGCCCTCCTTATCATACAGCCATATGAGCAATTTGTCTCTTTTTTTTTTCAAATTCAAGACATTTTTATTAATGAACAAATCAAAGAATCAAGTACTCAAATATGCATAGAACACAGAATAAAGAAATAAGTAGGCCATAGGTGTATACAAACACATAACCACATTAGCATAATGGCGATGACGATACTGTTAAGCAGCAGCGATTAGGCATAGGTACACATAAAAAACAAAACCTACAGGTAGGGGCATATGTTTTAAAGTATCTATAATAATGAAGATGAGGTTCCCCTCCTAACATGAGGTGCCATATCGTATCAATACAGTGAAAAAGAGAAAAAATTATAAATACCCTTTCACGCAGGGCGCATAGAGCGATCATAAATCCATATTCTGTGATTGAACAGCCAAATAACAAGACAGAGACAACATAAGGACAAACGGGTTATACTCTCATACAACACATCCACACGAAACATAAAACAAGGAGGGGGAAGGGGAGGGGCAACGGAAGGGGAAAAGAAAGGTGCTCTCCTCTAAGAGCAGGCAGTTTAAGAAGTAATAGAGAAGAATAGTGGGGAGTTCTGGAAAAGTGACCAATGACATCAGGTTCTGTTGAATTTATCTAATTGTTCCGGGGTTCGGGAGATTAACGGCTCCATTCGCCTTTGTCTCTTTTTTTTAATTTTCGCTCGTAAGTTAGATTATTAAATGATGATTCAATTTTATGATTCAATTTTACTGCTCAATGCTTCCAAAGAAATGTTGACAGAGAAATTTGTTTCATTATGTAAATTGACATGTCTAAAAATAACTTCATCACTGTTGAACTTTTGTGTGGTGCATGTTTCCATGAAATAAGATGTATCATGTGTATGTTGCATGCACAGTAAGGCTCATGGCAACCTACCTGTGTGCTGTTTCATGCAGCTTTTTTCTGCTATGCTGTGTCTGATCCATTGGTCATTCTGGTCCCCTGTGTCTGCTGTGGCTATTCCTTAGTACACATGTTAGTTTTCTTTGATTTAAAAGGCTACTGTGTGCTGCTAATCTGCCCCTACCTCTGTCTAATTGGAGAACACTGGTGGTTATTTAAAAGGAACACTTCCCTTGTTCTCTTGCCTAATCTTAGGTTGTGCTTTTTAGTGTTTCCTAGTGAATTCTATATAGTTATTTCTGATAGCAACCACAGCTTTTCCTTTGATCTCACTTCTCACCACTGCCTGCCCTGACCTTTGACCTTGTTGCTGAACTCCAAAAAACTCCATCTGTTTTAACCCATTGCCTGCCTGACTACCTTTCATCTCCTCCCTAGGTTTGGACGTCAGCTATTGCCTAAGGTGGTCCTTAGACTCTGCCCCCAAATGTGGTACTATGCTTAATCCTGCGTGCAACCCAGAGGATCCACTGTCTATCAGAGGTGTTCAAAGATAGTAATTTTATACTATTATTTCAGTTTGATTGTTTCAGTTTGATTATTTTAGGATACATTTAGGGCGACATGTATGAATCTCGCCGGGTCGGGGCGCACCTTTCCCCCAGTTTCCCGGCGGAATCTGCGCCTGATTTATGTCGGGACCGGGGCGCGCTCATACATAGCATGTAAAGTCCGCCGCGCCTCGCCAGTGTGTTAGGCACAGTGCGGGACTTAGGCGCAGTGCGGCGCTGCGCCTATGATTCGGCGCCGGAGGTAGTGCGGTATTACATGCTGGGGAAAAGTCGCTGCGCCTGGCTAGTGTGTGGGGCGTCAGTGCAGGGCAAGGCGCAGTGCGGCGCCTGCCCCTAAGATTCGCCTGTCCGAGGAGGTGCAACTCGTACATGCGGGGAAAAAGTTCCCTGCGGCTCGCCAATGGTGTGTGGGGCACAGTGCGGGGACCATGGTGAAGTGGCGAGGTGACTTAGGCGCCGTGCGGGGACTGCAGCGAAAAAAACAGTTCCAATGCGAAGGGACAGGCTGAACAGCGAGAAATCATTCGTCTCGGCTGCGGAGTATGATCAAATCGCTTGTATAAAGGCGTTCCAGATTCTCAGAAAAGAGCTGAAACCTACAAAAATAAAAAATAACATGAAGAATACAGAAATCACTTTCACAATATCCTATTCATGAATTAGGCATATTGGAAATTGCGGGAAATATGTTCAAACGGCCTCTGTGGTAGTGGATCGCTGGGCACCGCAAGCGAATGGTGGGAAGACCCACGCCAGGAACGGAATATATCAGTAAGCAATCCAGGTTTTCACACAGAGACGCACGCAAAAGCGGGATGATTGCTGCGGCGTGGAGATACTTCAGGTCGTTTCCACTGCGGAACTTGCTTGCGGTGGTAGCCCAAGGATAAGGTGGTACAGAATCGTGAGGCTGAGGCCAGTGGTCAGGGACAGCAATAGGTCAGGACAGGCGGCAGAGGGTTCCGTGGTCAGGAAACCGGAGCGAGACGGTCTGGTACACGGTAGAGGCAAACTAGGACAAGACGCTTTCTCTAAAGGCACAGGAGGCACTAAATGACTCCGGAGTGAGGGAACTGCAGGAAAGGCCGGAGCCAATATATAGGGTAAGTAGACCTGGTAAACCAGCCAATTACGGCGCTCTGGACCTTTAAAGAGAGAGGAGACTTGGCGCCGCAGATGGCGCGGCCCTTATAGGGGACCGGGGTGAGACGAGCCTGGTACCCGGGCAGTTGACGGTTAGCGCGCATGGATGTCAGTCGAAGCGGGGCAGTTAAGCTGTTATGTACCGCGGGCACGGATGCGCCGGCCACGGCTCCGGACACGGTGCCCGACACGCCAACTCGCCTGCGGCACATATGGGAAAACCGGGGCGGGGACGCGAGGCGGAGCCGCAGCCCGGGGAACGTGTCTGCGGCGTACGCTCCGCTCGTTACAAGTATCCCCCCCCCTCTTAGGCCGCTCCCCCTCTTCCAGCCGGAGGAGAATCTCAGAACAAGTTGACGGTCCAGATGTTGTCCTCGGCCTCCCATGACCTCTCCTCGGGCCCGAAACCCCTTCCACTCGATGAGAAAGTATCGCCTTCCCCCCTGACACCCTCATATCAAGTCTCTTTCACGCGCGGAAAACATTAGGAGCATCCGTCCACCTGGGGAAGGAGGAGCAGCCTTACGAGAAAAACGGGTTAGGATAGGGGTTTGAGAAGCGACAATGAAGGTAGTTGGTAATGCGCCATGGACGGACGGGAGCGGAGTTTTATAGGCCACCGGGTTTAGACGTCTAAGCACTCAAAAGGGTGACCTACGTAGGAAGAACAATACGGGGACCCAGTTTATAGCTTGGGTCTTAAGCCTGACTATATTTGGCAGACAGCAAACTTTATCGCCAGGAAGAAAAAATGGGAGGAGGACTCCTTCTTTTATCGGCCTGAGCTTTCATGCGATGCCGAGAAGCAGAGCAAAGATGGGGGACAGGGCCAACTATAGTCTTCATGTCGCGGACAGTGTATCTGCAGCAGGGACTTCGGAGAACTGAGAGGCCGTGGGAGTGGAGGGCGGGGATGCAGGGCCGTACACAATATAGAAAGGGGAGGCCCCCGCTGACTCGGAGAAATCTAGGCGAATTGTAGGAAATTCTGCCCATGAGGAGATTAGGTCAGCCCAGTCATTCTGGCGCGCCGAGACAAAGTGGCGCAAGTAGGTCCCCAAGCCCTGGTTAACCCTTTCTACTTGGCCCTTGGTCTGGGGGGTGATAGGACCGAGGAAATCGAGCTTACCTGAGCAGGGAAACAGAGGGCCCGCCAGAATTTGGAGACAAACTGGACTCTAGCGGTCAGAGACAATCTGCAGAGGCATCCGGAAGGCGAAACTATGTGGTGAAAAATAATAGGATTAGCCGGCGCCAGGAGGCCGAGAGGGGCACAGACCCGTCAGTGGGACAGTGAGCCATCTTAGAAAAACGATCTGTAACTACCCAGATCACGTTGTTACCAGAGGTATGGGGGGAAGATCGGTTATAAATCCATCGCCACATGGACAGGGGCTAGTAGGATGGGCAGGGGAGTAGCAGGGAGCCCGACAGGCTGTGACGAGGGTTTTGTTGAACGGGCACAGGAGGGTACCAGCCTCAAAAATTCCTTAACGTCCTTAGCAAAGGTGGCCACCAGTAGAACCGTGAGATAAGGAGATGGGTTTAAGGGCGCCGGGGTGTAAGCCACCAAAGAGCTCAGTGCCCCCACTTCAGGATCTAGTGTTCGGAAGGCGTCTGGAGACCCACATATGTCTTTCCAGCGCACGGGACATGCCGTGAGGTCAACAGGGGCTGAGAGGACAAGGACGCTCCGGAGGTATTTATGTGCTCCGGGGACATTTCCTCTCCGACCACATCAGTAAGCGCGAGACAACGCAGTCGCCTTCACAGTTTCTTCTCCGCCGGACGGAAAGTGGATTAGGAAAATCGAAACGGTGTGAGAAAAAGATGGACCATTAGCTTGGCGTGGTGTGGAGTGAGTCGCTGGGCGTTCTGGATTGGATACTGTATTTTTTGTTGTTCAGAGTATATACAGAAGTGTATTCCTGTGATACCCTCCATTATATAATCTCCATTCCCTCATGGTCTAGCTTTATTCTAACAAACTCCCGTTCTCTATCGTATATATCTATTCCGCCGGGAGAAAGTTTTGGAAAAGAAGCCGGGTGACCGTTCTCCCTCATGTCCCCATTTCGTTGAGAAACCGCACCGATCCCCCGACCGATGAGGCGCCACTTGTGCAAACGGCTTAGTGGGGTCCGGCCGTGACAGGATGGAAGCGGGAGGCGAAGGCAGACTTCAAAAAACCGAGATATGCCTCTATATCGGCCTCGGGTGGCCAGCTTCGTGGGATTAGCGTTCTTTCTCGTCGAGCGCCACAAATGCGGTGCCACCCGGTGTGGAGTGTGCTGTGGGATGAATTGCCGTTAATAATTACTCAGAACTCCAGGAAGCGTTGATAGCCGAGACCTCAGGGCGAACACGGCCATTGGCAAGGGACAGCGGGAAGGCTTGGCTGGTCCATCAGCAACCTGTCGAGATATTATATCGCAAGAAGGGCAGGCTGCAGGGCATGGACTGATGAAAAATGCATCTTTCCCAACTTGAGGCGTATAGGACGGTTTGGCCCGGAGGGCGCCTCCAGAACCTGGCGGAATATGAACACAGGTGGGTTCTCCAAGTCAGAAGGAGTATACAAGATGCGTCCAAGTGTAACACTACGACACACGTCTACAAGAGATCCCTGTGAAGATGTTCGTTCACGAATTCCTGAAGACGGCTGGGGCAGTGTGCAAAGGCCGGGAATGGCGAGATGACCAAGATTCGAATAGTGACCGTTCTGGTGTTAACAAGCCGTCTTCCACTCATCTGCCCTCCGGATGCGTGATGAGATTATAGGCTCCCCTGTAAGTCCAATTTGTGAGAAGATTTCGCACCACGGTAGGCGTTTCAAAGAGACTCAGGGAATCTACTCCCCGGACAGAGGATACCGATTCTTCCAAACACCGTGATCTGTATTAAGGACCCGATAATTCAATGCAGCGGTCGCAGGGGTTGCCATCTTCTTTCACCGCGAAGATGGAATGTCCCGCTCCCGTGGGAGAGGAGGATCTCCGTAGAACCGCTCTGGAGGGTTTTCTCGGATATATCGGACATGCTTGAGTCTCCCAGGGAACGGACAAGGGATTTTAGCTCGGCCCGGGGGGCTGGCACGAGTAGCTCGATCGGACATTCATAGAAGGTCGATGAGGAGGAAGGATCTCCGCTTCTTTCTCCGAAAAGACATCGAGTGCAGAACTCTGATATTCAGCGAGGGCACGGCCGGCCATCGGTTCGCGGGAGGGGCCGTGCGAGATGACGGTAGACCACGGGCGTGGTGCCACAGACAACGGCTCAGGACACAGTTGGGGGCCCCAGCGAGTGAGTTCACCGACGTCCAGTCTAGCGTGGTAGAGTGGGAGTCGCAACCACGGTAAGTCCGAAGAAGAGCGCCGAGGAAGAGCCGTGGCAGAAACATAGAAGGCGGATCTTTCTTATGCAAAAACGACCACGTGAAGAGGACAGTGGCTTGGTGAAGTGTTCTGTATAGTGTCGCTTAGCAGCTCGCCGCTGACCGAGGCGATAACCAGGGGTTTTTCCAACTGGACCACCGGAAGGGACGTACTGGAACACCAAGGAGCGATGAATAAAGTTCCCGGCCGAGCCTCAGTGTCAAGAAGGCTGGAGGGTCTGGAAGGTGAGACCAGCAATCAGTCCTGAGTTGAACAAGCAGCATCATGCGTGGAGAGGAGAATTTGCACCTAGGACGCCTTCTACACGAACCCTAGGTGCGAGAGTTTCCGGACGTTTATGGGCCGTTGGGGACAATTGTCCTCCGGGAAGTGCTCAGGACTGCCACAGTAGAGGCACTGGTTGGGGGGGCCAGGACGACGTAAGGGGCCAGTTTCTTGTTCTGATGAGTGTACCTTGTTTCGAGACCTGCATGGGGCTCCTCAAAAGAGAGTGGTCGCGGGTTGACGTAGGTTGTCTCTGGATAAAGTCGGGAGCCCAGGCGAGGATACCGGCGGGACGTTGCTCCAATCTGTTCCTTGCCGGAGCTCCTCTTGCCTCTATGGCGAAACGCACGTTCAATGCGGGTAGCCAACTGAATTAGGCCGTAAGAGAGGAGGGATGTTCTTGCGGCCAGCACAATCCCTTAATTCCTACTCGAGAGAGGAGACCCCTTTTAAAGGTAGGCACAAGGCAGCCTCGTTCCAGGGATAACTCTGAGGCTAGTGTGCGGAACTGCACTGCGTAGTGTCTCCCACCGACGAGTCTCCCCTGCAAGAGGGAGGGAGGAGGGCAGTCTCGGGCGGAGGATGCCCCGGGCGGTTCCTCAAAATCACTGCGAACTTCCTGGAGGAAGGACTGCCAGATCCTGTGTCACAGGAGTCGTTCCGATCCCACAGAGGTGTGGCCCATGCTAAGGATCCTTCCCGGAAAGCGGCTGACACGGGAAAGCCACTTCCTAGCAACGCTCCGTAGGAACTGGTCCAACATTAATTCAATGTGCATTGAGCACTGAGTGATGAAGCCTCCGCACTGCTAGGAGTCCCTTCAAACTTGGACGGTAGCGGTAAACGAAACTTAGGACCCACCGTTGCAAGGCAGGAGGCGACGGGAGGCGGTGTAGTCACAGATGGAGTTGGTGGGTCGCCGAGTTGACTGTAACATGGCGGTACAACTTGGTCTCCAAATGCGAGCCTGTTGCGCAAGTATGACGTGATGTTGAGAGCACGACTGCGGCAAGGTCCGCATCAACAGGCAGAGGCACCTTGGCGGGATCCAATGGCCGGATTTACACTGAGTATCGGCAGTGGTAGTGGTTCCGCTGGGCCACCGCACGCGATTGTGGAAGCCCACGCAGGGAACGGAATCTAGTAGACCCGTTTCACCAGAGCCCGCCAAAGCGGGAAGAGGGGACTTGCTGCGGCGGAGAACTACCAGGTCGTTTCCACTGGCGGACTTGCTTGAGCGGTGGTAGCAAGGATAAGCGTTGGGTACAGAATCGTGAGGCTGAGGCGGTGGTCCAGGGACAGGAAATAGTCAGGACAGGCGGAGAGGTTCGTGGTCAGGAAACAGTGAGCGAGACGGTCTGGTACATGGGGTAGAGCAAACTAGGGCAAGACGCTTTTCTCTAAAGGCACAGGAGGCACTAATAGATCCGGGCAGAGGACTGGGAGGCGGAGCCCAATATATAGGGTCAGTGACCATAGGTAACCAAGCCAATTTACGGCTCACGCACTGGCCCATGTTTAGAGAGAGGAGGACTGGCTGCACGATAAAGGAATGCGCGCAGGCGCCTTAGGGGACGGGAGCGCTCGGTAACCCGAGGCCGTGACAAGAGACAAAGCGCCCTGGAGTCATGAGCAGGGGTGAGGTAAGCTGTTATGTACCCGCGTGGAACGAAGGCGCGGGCCACGGAACAAAGACGGACCACGGACCGCACCGCTCACTTCGCCTGCGAGCACACGAAACGTGGGGCCGGGTGACGCGAGTAGTGAGCCGCAGCCCGTGTTGAAACTTACATCTTCGCTCCGCACTCGTTACAAGATACCGTAATTCAAATTCAGAAAGCTATCTGATTGTTCGGCTAAATGGGCCAATCAGAATTGGAGCGACAGTGAACTTTAAAAACCTTGGGGAAGTTTAGACCAATCAGAATCCCCGGGGGATAGTTAAAAATACAGTAAAAATGGAAAAGAGCGTTGGTTGACACCGGGGACTTGGCACTCAGCCAATCGAATGGGAGCGACAGAGACCATTAAACCCTATGGAGAATTATTGACCAATCAAAGAGGAGCAAAAAGCCCCATTCTGTCTAGGGAGAATTTAGCCCAATCAGAATCCAGGGCGGGTAATTCAAAAACAGTAAAAAGACAGAAAAGAGTGATTGGGAGCTAGCGGGGGTTGGCTATCCCAGCCATCATACCCGGAGCTCTTCTCCCATTATATTTAAAAGAAGAGGGCGCTCTGAAATCTCGGCGCTTAGGCCGTGCGGTATAAAAAAAAGTTTTAAATTTAAAAAAAATTGTTTTTATTAAATGAAAAACATTACGATAAAGACCCAAACCCCTTTCTTTACAAATAAAGGAGTTAAAATCCCGAACAACCGTTTGTCGCCAAACCCGGCGTACAGGGGGAATTGCAATATAAGAATTCCCGGGAAATACATAATTAAATTTTTTAAAGCTATTTCTTTGGTGGATAAACCAGCCAATCAGAATAGGGGGGACAATGTCCATTATAACCTATGGGGGAAAAATTACCAAATCAAAATAGGAGCGACAATGTCCCATTATATCCTATGTAGAAAAATTTGACCATATATTCAAAGGCGGGACAGTTCAAAATACAAAAAATCAGTAAAAATGCAAAAAACGAGCTGATTGGTTAAAGCGGGGGTGGTCGCCCAGCTTTAGCCAATCGAGCGCGAGCTATTTCTCATAGAGTTCTATGGGGAAAAGAAATTCGGGGAGCGGCCTCTGTGTTGGCTAATTTAAAAGGGGCCCGTTATTTGGAAAAATGGGAGAGGAGCGAGCCCCTTTTGGGGTTTTTCTAATGCAATCTGAAAAAAAAAAACTGTACAGGGCCCAAAAATAAAATTTTTAAAAAACACTAAGAGTTGTCCCGATGTAAATATAAAAGAATAAAAAATATGGGGGAAACGAAAAAAAAATTTTAAATCAATAAAATCATGTTTTTTTTTTTTTTCTTTAGAAAGGATCAAAAGTTGGGTGCAACGAAATAAAGAAATAAACATGATTTTATTGATTTAATTTTTTTTTGGTTTTCCCCCCCTATTATTATTATTATTATTATTATTATTATTTTTTTTAAAAGCGCCATTGTTCCGGGCGTGTAATTCGAGGGGTTAAATACATTACATAATTATCATTCATTTAAATATAACATGGGACAACTTCTGTTGTTATAATTTGTTTTCGGCCATGTACAGTTTTATTTAGATTGCATTAGAAAACCCAAGGGGGGAGCGTCGCTCGCTCTCCCATTGGCCCAAAATAACGGCGCCTCTTTTAACTTAGCCAATCACAGAGCCGTCAGAATTTCTTTTCCCCATAGAACTCTATGAGAAGTAGCTCGCGCTCTGTTTGGGCTAAGCTGGACGACCCCCACCGCTTAACCAATCAGCTCGTTTCTGCATTTTTACGTTTTTGAACTTCCCCCTTTGAATTGTTGGTCAATTTTTCTCCATAGGATAATGGGAATTGTCGCTCCTATTCTGATTGGTCAATTCCCTCCATGGGTTTAAAATGGGAATTGTGCTCCTATTCTGTTGGCTGGTTTTGCCGCCCAAATGAGAATAGCTTAAACATTTGAATTAAAATGTATTCCCGGCTTTTTCTCTCTTTTTGCAATTCCCTATGTCCCCGGTCTCGGCGACAAACCGTTGTTGGGGATTTTAACGCTTTATTTGTAAAGAAGGGTTCGGCTCTTTATTGATAATGTTTTACATTTAATAAAATAATTTTTTTTTTAATACTTCATCCCGCACGGCGCTGAGCGCCGGGGATTTCAGGCGCCCCATCTCTCCATAGCTATAAAAGGGAGAAGTACTCGTGCTCTGATTGGCTGGGAAGCCAAGCCCCCCCTATCGCCAAAAGCTCTTTTCTTTTTTTTACTGTATTTTGAAATTCCCCCCTTTGATTTTTTATTGGTCCAAATCCCCAATAGGGTATAATGGGACTTTGTCGCTCCCATTCTGTTGGTCAATATTTCCTAGGTTTTAATGGGTCTCTGTCGCTCCCATTTTGATTTGGGTGAGTAGCTAAGTCCCCGCAGCTTTAAACCCAAACATCTTTTTGCATTTTTACTGTATTTTGAAAATTTTCCCCGGGGGTTCGATTGGTCAATTTCCTTCCCCAAGGTTTAATGGGTTCATGTCGCTCCATTCTGATTGGCCGGGTTTTTGCCGACCAATGAGAATACTTTCAGAATTTGATTTTTGTATTTCCCGGGAAATTTTTTAATATCATAATTCTTGATTTGCGCCCTTCTAGAGTTTAGGAAAGGGGGTTTTTTTTAATTAGTTTTTTTTTTACGTTCAAAATCTTTTTCTGACAATGTTTCCCCCTTTATAAAGGCGATATTTTCGGAATAATTCCTGGCACGGAGCGGAGCCCGAGATTTCTGTAGCGATCTTCTGTATTTTTTCCCCGCATATTCCCAAACCTGCTTTACTTCACCTCTGCCGGAGGATTTGACCCAAAAAAAACCCGGGCTCCCGTCGGAGCTGCTGACGCTACATTGCGCCTCACTTTGCCGACTCGCCATCGTACATGCCCGGGTTTTCGAGCGCGCCGCATCCCCCCCGGAACGCCTACCCGCGCCCACACCCTGCCCCCTGCCCCCCCTTCATGCGGGGCGCAGCGAAAGTGGCGAAAAACTGCGCCCAACACTGAATCCCCGGTCCCACAGCGGGATTCGGGCTGGGAGGCGAGGTTTCGCCAAAAAAAAGGCGGAAAGCCCCATCATCATGTCGCCCCTTAGTCTCAAGGGTGAAAATATACATAAGAGAGACCCAGGGCAAAAAAAAGTAATGGCCACATAAGCTCATCAGAGTCTTCCATCTTCTCTACCTACATTCATTTGATGATATAAATATGTGGCAGACTAGGTCAAATTTTCCTTAGATTCCATTCACCTGGTCAAGGCTAAAATAGTGTCCGTATGGCCACCATTAGGGTTGTTAAGCTTTTTGTTTGAACTGTACACTGTATGCATAATTATTAGACAAGTGAGTTTTTTGACCATATCAATATTTTTGTGCCTATTTTCTAACTGCAAGCTGTATGAATTTAATACTTTTTGGATTAAAGCCTCTTAGATGATATGTATTTCTGCAATGAGGGGAGTAGTGGTCTAAGGAGATCAAGATACTATATAAAGGTGTGCATAATTATTAGGTAACTTGTTTTCCTTGAGCAAAATGAAGCAAAAAAGGGATTTTACTGACTCTGAAAAGTCAAAAATTAAGTCTTTCAGAGAGATGCAGCATTATTGAAAATGGTAAGATATTGTTTGATCGCAGAACCATCAAACATTTTGTGGCAAATAGTCAACAGGGTTGCAAGAAACCTGTTGAGAAAAAAGAGGTAAACTGCCAAAGATTTGAGGCAAATCAAACACAAAATGACCAGAAAGCCATAATCCAGAACTGCAACCTCGCTAAAGTACAAAGCGTTCAGTGCTCAGAGACATAGAAAAGGTAGAGAAGGCTGAAACCTGACCACCACTGAACAAGACACATAAAAGGGAAATAAAGACTGGACCAAGAAACATTTGAAAAACAATTTTTTTTAAAAAGTTTTATGCAATGAGATGAGAGTGATCCTGAAGGAAAAAAATATAGGTCTGGTGGATCATAAAGACACGCCTGCACTTTTAAAACAGACACCAGATGGTGGAGGTAGGTGGGTCCCAAAATACTTTGTATTATTTCGAGTACCATTTTAGTAGTCATGCTGTTCGTAAGCCTGAAACTGAAGCCTATCACTTTTCTTGCCCGGTTCTAGATGTTTGGATTTTATTTCCTTTTGTTGAATAATACCATTGTTTTTTATGGGATTTGCTGAATATTGTCTACTTTTTTCCTATTACCACATTGTGGTACAATGCAAGGGAAATAATTATTTGTAATTGAAGACATGGTTCTGCTCTCCTTACCAAACAGCCATATCAATAACTTCAGCAATTTATGTCTCTCTCGTTTATTTTAAATTTGCGCTCGTAAGTTAGATTATTAAATGTTGATTTAATTTTATGATTCAATTTTACTGCCCAATGCTTCCAAAGAAATGTTGTCAGAGAAATGTGCTTCATTATGTAAATTGACATGTCTAAAAATAACTGCATCTGTGTTGAACTTTTGTGTGGTGCAAGAAATATCTGGATATAGATTTTTCACACGTTTTATGGACTGATGACATAAATGTGACTCTGACGGACCACATGGATTAGCCCGCGGCTGGATCAGTAACAGACACAGACCTCTACTTTAAGTCAGACACCAGCATGGTGGAGGTGGAGTACTGCTATTATTAAAGTGAGCGAATTGGACCTTTTTGAAGAAAATCAAAATCAACTCCCAAACCTACTGTCAGTTTTTGGACACTTTCTTTAAGCAGTGGAATAGGCAAAAGTCTACATCTTTCAAGAAAACCATACTTTTTATTCAGGACAATGCTCCATGGCATGAATTGAAGAACTCCACTGCACAGCTGGCCAATAAAAGGCCTTAAATATGAAAGAATGATGACATAGCTTCCTTCCTCTATAATATATCAGGTAGGTGAAAAAATAGGGATCTTCTGTATAGCAATAAAAACCTTCTTTTAATTATAGCTTCCTTCCTCACCTGACCTAAACCCTGTTGAGAATTTGTGGGCCCTTTCTAAACTGAAGATTTTGACCAGAGCCACACAACACAGAACAAAAACCATCAGAAAGCCGACGGCCTTTTGTCCGATGCATAACAGCAATTTTTATCATGTCTTGTGCAAAAACCATGGCTGGTTTTACATTTTTTTCCCTCGGCCCGTACAATTGAAACTGACGGAAAGACGCCAGGCGCCGGCGGTTTTTACAACATGTTCCTAAAACCACCGGCACCAGAAAACGATCGGGAAAAAAACGACTTGTGTAGACTACAGGTAATTTTTTTCTCTAAAAGTCTATGGGCATGCAAAGCAATCAGATTTTCAGCGGTTTTAGAATCCTAAAACCACCGAAAATATGATCGTACACTTCTCTAAACAGTGTCTGGGAGACAGTTGTTCATCAACAGTTTAAGAAACTGAGAGACCTAATAGATGGAAGGTTATATTGGTCACTAATTTTTTGGAGGGCAAATGTCAGAAAATGTTTCTTTCTGAATTTTAAACAAATGAAAATAAAACAAGCAAGATGCAAAACTTTTTGTTTTCATTTAGTTGCATAATAATTCAGCATTCTAATAGTTGCCCAATGCATACATATATACTCTCCTTAAAAAGCAGGAACCTCCATTTTACTTTCTTAAATATTCAGGTTTGAGGTTTATTAACATTTTGAATTGACTGACAGCACTTAGTTACATAGCTACATAGTTAGCCCGGTGTAAAAAAAAGATATATGTCCATCAAGTTCAATAATAATCATAATAATAATAATAATAATAAAATGAATCTTCAAAAATTCAATTTGCCTAATAATTGTGCACACGGTGTATAGGAAAGTGCAGCACAAGTCTTACCACTGCCAGTGTGAGACAGTTGTATTCAGATTTTCCACAAATAGTGGAGAACTGTTACATCAGTAAAAAATCCGGGCATGTAACATCATTATTCTTTATGTGAACTCTGTTTTCCTACTGCTTTAGAAAGGTGGTTATACCTGTGCCTAGTGTGCATTGTTTTCCTTCCCCAGTGTTATCATTTCTCTTCAATAATAATTATACCCTTCAGATTATTTTAGCAGGTTATACCATATTTTTAAACTGCACATAAAGTGCCAAGGGAAATGATGGTTGTGTCATAAAAACATTCTGTTTGATCTGGCTTATTTCTGTTTATTTCTTAACTAACTAGATAAAATTTTTGCTCTGTTTTATATGTCATTTAAATGTTGTGGACCTTTAAAAAAAAAAAAAAAAAGTACAAAGGCTTTGTTCACACTAATATATAATTTACTTTCAATTATATTGGAAGCCATGACAGGTCTATACAGACACAAAACACTGCTGGACCTCACTAATTATAGGGCCCCAGTATACTGGTTATATTATTCAGTAGTACCATTTTCGTATACAGAGTCAAAAGTCCTAGGACACCCTTTTACTTCAGAAATGAAAGGGAAAATGACATATCTGAAAATCCCAGCAAGTAATGGGTAAGGAGACCTATCTTTTAAGCTATGTCCAGAACATGGTCGCCATATTCTAAGCCGCCATTCTGGATCAAGGGCAAGTATTTTCAAGGGGAAGGTATCACAAGGCATTATGGGAAAGGGGCTGAGAAGCCCAAAGCGCCCTCTGTTGGATGTAATAAATCCTCAATGTGCTTTTGACCGACCGGGTCTTGAGAGAGCAAAAAGGATTTTAGCCAAGCCAGTATATCTAAATGCAGACAACGCTGTTTCGGGATTTTTGTCCCTCATCAGTGCAGAGCAGAGCGATGCTGGCTGGCTGTGTGGGAGGCATTGAGTGTCTCAGAAAGGGGAACATCTCTAACTGAGGAGAGCACCGAACGAACGGCGTGTAGAGTTATGTATTGCCTTTTCGTGTGGAATAAAAAAGCCCAGAATTGTCTCAGAAATTGAGATTTGCAATATCTCTTGTGGTTCAAAAGTTATCAACACAGAGAGTTCTCATACTGGTGCATAACGATTGGATCCAGGGCCCTCAGCTCTGTGTTCTGCAGCAGGACAACACATTGAACACATCGAATAGATGCTGTTGTTGCAACTTTCTGTGTTGATAAGTTTAAGCAGGTATGTTATAGGAGGTGGCCTGTTGCAAGTTGGTGTTTCAGGCCACTATACATGTGTGAAAAGTTGTGTTTTGCTATTGTATTAACAGTAAAGAAGCTTTAAAGCAAATGGACAACGCACATAGCGAAACACGTGTTGGGGCGATGCATAAGAGCTTGGGGTCCCTTCTATGATTATCTTTTATCCTTATGCTCAGGTGAGTTTTATGTTTGTATCAACATGTATCTGTTACTTTAACCTGTGTATAATATAAACTGGGTGATTTTACCATCAAAATCATTATAATTTCATTCTATTCTAATATCTTTCAATAGAATTCTTATCAATACTGTGGCAAATGTGGTGCCATCTTTTTAGGATGTATCTCTATACTTGGGCATACTGCCTGATAATAATGTTACTGTCTTTGCCCTCATATGATTGGTGTTTTTTTCATATGATGGATCTGAAAACCCCCCAAAATTATATGTAGGGTAGAATGGAAAAAATGCATTTGTGCGTTGCTTGCTGCTTATATGCTGCGATCACATAGTATCTAAATGATGAAAGGGCCAGAATCAGAGTGGTCTACAATAGGCTATTGACAGCAGATTTCAGCATCCATCGGTTATGCAGCTTACTCTACTCCTGGACCCATTTATTCACTCTTACATACATGTACATTATGTCATTAAGGCATTTAAGGAGTTGTCTCTCCATGCTGTTTTACAGAGCCACAGACTGCTTCAGGCTCCTACTTCCTAGTCAGGCTGTGGGTGGTTATATAGCAGTGATCTGCATATCAGCTCTGCTTTTCCTAGCTGAGCCCGTTACAGTGAAATTAATGGCAGAAGTTTATAAACTGTAGTGCACAAGTTTATAGAGTTCAGAATGGTTAAAGCTTGTCAGTAAGTAATGTAAATAAGTTTCCCTCTTTCAAGATAAGGAAGACAGCAGGGAGTGTCATCACCAGCTGGACCACTGCTATAGCCTGTTATAGCACAGAGAGGTGGCCGGTAACTAGGTTAGCTTGTGTAAAAAAAAGCAGGAGATAAGATCCTGCTCCTAATGAAAAGAAGAAAAATCAGAAAAGCTATTTATTTGGCAATAGGATCTTTGTCTACATGTTTAAAGCTCATATATGAAATGGGAATACCCCTTTAAGTAACTGATCAATAAAATTACTGTGAAAAAACACAAATGTTCAGACAAATGGCAGCCTTGTTGCTTCTTTGTTTCACCAACAGTAGCCAGCAAACTGTGCAATAACCCCACAGAGAATATACTGTATGTTGCCCTCTGTCATGGGGTACTTACAACCAACACACAATGAACAGAGCAGGTGTTGATGTGCGTGAACAGCACTAACTAATTTATTGATATCGAAGTATTCACATATACAGAATAGTCACAACACTGGTGCTTTGCTTATAGTCCTTTGAGGTGTTTGCTGCAGCTCAACTTCTCGCTCTAAGAAAGTCCACACATAAGTCCAAATCTTATACTCTCAGAGGTGCTGACTCTCTAACTCAGCTCCTCCATTCTCTTGGCCTCTGGTTCTGGTACACAACTCAGATAACTGCCTATTTCTTCTTCAAAGCTCTACCAGAGATGTTGGTCACTTTCTCCTTTAAATCCTAAAGAACAACTAACTCACTCTACTACAACTACTACTACTCCCACTAATACTCCTCCCCCACATGTCCTGTTTCCTCTGGATAGTCTCCAGTCCCCCCAACCTCCTGCTAACATGATGAATGATCAAAGCCTGGGTCACCACAGGGGGCATCTCCAGGTATATGACAATGACTGCATCAGGAATGCTTCCCTCCCCTCCCCCATGTGGTCACCCAGTCTGAGATACAAACATCACACATAACAGATCCCAACAGAAAGTATATAAATACAATCTAACAATGAAAGAATAAAGCAAAACATCATACACTATCACAATATAACAATCTACACCATCACAACCTCTCCCCCACCCTAAGTGAGCTGGACATGGGGCTTTCACAGCTCTTTGGCCACCTCACTTACAGCCTAGGATTGTCCAAAGTCCATTGTTCATATATCAAGTCCAGAATATGATCACATTCTTCTAGGAAGGAAATATAATGAGCACCATCCCCAAGCATTTCCTTGTTAGATACCGAGTTCATAAGTCCTAATCCAATGGCTTCCAGGACATTCCAGCTGATGAAATGTTTTTGGGTTTAGAGGGGCTTTTAGTCATCAACTTTATAGGGTTTCCCAGAATCCACATGGTCCATTCAACCCCTTGACGTTTTGGGAGGTGAGCTTAATACAATCTTTGATCAAAAACTGTAAACTAAGAGTCCCAGGTTTTTCATATTTTCCTTAGCAGTAATGCATTTCCAATATTCCTATATACCTTGAGGTTTTACTTAAGTCTTTAGTGGGGCCACTGTTATTTGTATTGATGTATGCTATTGCCTTTCCGTGTGCACCTTTTGCTTACGTTTTCAAGTAATTTTAGATGTGCACAGCCTAATTAACTTTTGTAGTCTATTTGAAAAATTGGAAATCTCATTGGCTTGCTGCACTCAGCCGCCACTTTTAAACCTGTGCAGGATAATTCAATAGCAGGTTCCTATCTCTCCTGGGGAAGTTGGGAGTTGAATGGACTCCTAGCAAGGTAACATGTTTTAGTGTAGGGACTCACCTGCTCTGGGAACCCCTTGACGTTTTGGGAGGTGAGCTTAATACAATCTTTGATCAAAAACTGTAACTAAGAGTCCCAGGTTTTTCATATTTTCCTTAGCAGTAATGCATTTCCAATATTCCTATATACCTTGAGGTTTTACTTAGTCTTTAGTGTGCCACTGTTATTTGTATTAGATGTATGCTATTGCCTTTTCAGTGTGCACCTATGCTTACGTTTTCAAAGTATATTTTAGATGTGCACAGCCTAATTAACTTTTGCATTCAATGTCTGTTTTCCACAATAAGTCCCACCATAGCATATTGGGTAAGGCATGTCCACTATCCAGACCATCACCAAGAAAGACAGCACAACAGACAATATTTTTGTGGGTGGGATGCCTGGGTAAATTGTGAGGGAGTATATAATGTTCATAGGAAGTAGAATGGCTGACAGTGGTGCAGTCAAGTTCAGAAAGCAAAGACAATGTAAGAAATGTCTTGTGTGCCTCACCAGCTTGAGAGTCACTTTGTAGGACAGGGATATGTTCCATCTGACCAAGGATGCTCCTTTACTGCTCTTTCACCGACCTTAGGGCTCCATCTTTTTCTAGACAATGGAAGAAAAGGTTTGCTTTTTTCACCATCCTGGGGGTCAGTGTTGCTCTTGAGACTATGATCTTGTTCTCCCTCCCAGGCTGGTCCTTTCAGTGCTCTCCTCTGAGGACTCGCTCTTTCCCCATCTTGCTCCTCCAGTGCTCCTGAAGAGTGAAATCAGTTGTCACATCCACATCAAATTTAGACACCTCAGACCTCAGGATCTCACAGCTAGGTTCCTCACCTTCATAGCTATCCTCAGTTGAATTGAATCCATGAGGCGTGAGGTCAGTGACACCTCCTGTGCCTTTTCTGTCGACAAGGTTGTGTGTTTCAGTTGCACTCCAATCCGGGGGATCTGCTCCCGGTGGTTCTGCGTTGTGAGCAGAAGCTTCTCCCTCTTCATAGTGCACACACATCTCTTATTGCAAGCTGCCACCAGACTCCACAGTGCCCTTCACAGGACTCTCAGGAGCCTTTCCATGAGGTCTCTTGTTATCACTGCCTGCAGCACTATCCTCATCACACTGTTATGGTGGTCTGTTTTGTCCATGTGACACCTCTTGCTCTGCTAGGGCTATAGCGGAGTCCCAAATCATGGGGCCTCCATTCACTGTAACATCTAGTCAAAAAACATCTAATGTGTTTTGGCATATCTCTCTAGCTCTCACAATAACTTGTTCCCTCCTCTCTATTGTCAGAGGTTGATTCCTGGTGCAGTGATTGTCCTCCACTGTGGCCTCAGCTCCAAGACAGTCCATGGTATCCTGGCATAACTCCTTAGGTTTCTCTGCTCATAATCTGCACCTAGGTCTGGAGTTGTCTGTATTCACTTGTTTTGTGCTGCTGCATGGTGCGGTGCTCTGTCAATCCCACCGCTGTCAGCCAAATGTCATGGGATTCTTAAGATCCGCACACAATCAACAGAGCGAGCGCAGATGTGGGGAAACAGCGCCAACCAAATTTATTGATGCCGAAGGATTAACACACTTCATATTCACAGAATAGTCACAACACTGGTACTCTGCTTATAGTCCTTTTAGGTGTTTGCAGCAGCTCAACTCCTCGCTCTAAGAAAATCCACACATAAGTCCAGATCCTATACTCTCAGAGGTGCTGACTCTCCAACTCAGCTCCTCTGTTCCCTAGGCCTCTGGTTCTGGTTCTCAGATAACCGCCTGTTTCTTCTTCAAATATCACAGATCAAAAACATGTGTCCAGATTCTTGTCAAGATCCTGGCCACCTTCTCCTTTGAATCCCACAGAGCAACTAACTCATTACTACAACTACTACTACTCTCGCTTATACTACTCACCCCCCCCCCCTCCACACACACACATACGTTGTTACGGCAGACGGTAGTGGATCCTCTGGACCAGCGCAAGCGAGGGTGTAAGCCGTACCAGGGAGCGGAGTCTAAGCCGCACCCGGTTTTCACCAAAGCCCGCCGCAAAGCGGGATGGACTTGCTGCTGCCGGAAACTACCAGGTCGCTTCCACTAGCATGACTTGCTTGCGGTGGCAGCCAAGGGTGAGCGTGGTACCAAATCGTAAGACGTAGACAAAGTTGTGGACAGGCAATAAGGTCAGGGCCGGCAGCAGAGGTTCGTGGTCAATAAATGTAGCAGGAGGTCGGAAACACGGATAGGTCAGGAACACACTATTGCACAGGGCACAAATAGATTCGGCAAGGACAGGTCAGGGGCGGTGCCATTATATAGGGTCAGCGGCCAGCTAAGCCAATCACCGGCGCACAGTCCTTTTACATCTCAGGGAGCTGCCGCGCGCACGCCCTAGAGGTTCTTCGGAAATGACCTGTTCCGCCACAATAAAGGCACAGGTTCTCTGCTCGGCGGCGGGACAGCTCTTGTTCGGAAAAGCGAATCTGGTCCACTTGCATAGGTTCCTCCCCAGAGGTTTGAAGGAGCGGCAATGGAGACCTCTGGAAAACCGGGGCCAGCGGCAGAGTCGCACCGGATCGCGCTCCTGGCGGAGATCCTCCTGTCTCTGTGAAGCGTATGTGTATACAGGTAGCCAAGTGAATGAGATCACTAAGAGAAGATGGAAGATCTCTTGCAGCAAGTACGTCCTTGACCCGGCTGGATAGGCCCTTCTTAAATGTAGCGTTCCAGGTTAACTCAGAGGCCAGGGTCCGGAACTGGACGGCATAATCTCTGACCGATGATTCTCCCTGACGGAGGTTCAGGAGTGCCGTTTCGGCTGATTACGCGCGTCCCGATTGCTGAAAAACGCTCCGGAACTCATGAAGGAAGACCTGCAGATCAGCCGTGATAGGATCATTCCTCTCCGGTAAGGCCAGGGCCTTACCGGAGAGGAGACTAACGACAAACGCCACCTTAGAACGCTCGGACACAAATTGGTCAGCCATCAGCTCGATGTGCATGGAACACTGGGTGATGAATCCCCTGTAGAGTTTCGGGTCCCCATCATACTTGGAAGGTAACGAGAGCTTGAGCCTGGGACCCACGGACGCCGCCGGGACCGCCGGGGAAGAGGCCGCCATGGGTGGCGTTTGTGGCTGCTGCTGGATGGCGAGGAACTGCTGCATCATAGTAGTGAGCTGAGTCAGCTGTTCAGCCTGTTGCGCAATCTGCTGCGACTGCTGAGCGACTACAGAAGACAGGTCCGCGACACTGGGCAGAAGCACCTTGGCGGGATACATGGCTAGATCTAACTGTTACGGCAGACGGTAGTGGATCCTCTGGACCAGCGCAAGCGATGGTGTAAGCCATACCAGGGAGCAGAGTCTAAGTAGCACCTGGTTTTCACCAAAGCCCGCCGCAAAGCGGGATGGACTTGCTGCGGCGGGAAACTACCAGGTCGCTTCCATTGGCGTGACTTGCTTGCGGTGGCAGCCAAGGGTGAGCGTGGTACCAAATCGTAAGACATAGACGTAGTCGTGGACAGGCAATAAGGTCAGGGCAGGCGGCAGAGGTTCGTGGTCAATAAACGTAGCAGGAGGTCGGAAACACGGTTAGGTCAGGAACACACTAGGAAACGCTTTCTCTATGGCACAGGGCACAAACAGATCCGGCAAGGACAAGTTGGGGGCGGTGCCATTATATAGGGTCAGCAGCCAGCTAAACCAATCACCGGCACACTGTTCCTTTAAATCTCAGGGAGCTGCCGTGCGCACGGAGTGCCCGGAGACAGGAGCGTCCGTGCCCCGCATCCAGGGAAGCAAGGGAGTCACGGCTGCGTCCGTCACCTGAACCGCGGGGAGAGGGGCCAGCCGTGATATACATCTTGTTTCATCTAGAAAGCCTCCAGTGCCCCTAACCTCCAGCTAACAGAGCTGAATGATCAAAGCCTGGATCCTCACAAGGGACATCTCCAGGGTCTGGTCAGGTATATAAAAGGTGTATAAGGGCTTGTTCACACGGAGTTTACACTCTGTGTTACAAGCGCTTTAAGGATCCATCTTGGGGTCCGCTTCTAAACTCCATGTGAACAAGCCCTAACAGGTATATGACATACAAACATCACACATAACATATCCACAACAGAAGATACATAGATACAATGAAAGAATAAAGCAAAACATCATACACTGTCACAATATACCAAGCTACACCCTCCTTGAAGTTACATAAACTGAAAACTTTTTTCATAATGTTAAGAAGCTAACAGTAACATATAACACTTGTGTTATTTTGCTGTTTTGCCATGGGTTCTATGTGGTTTAGCAAAATGGTGGCAGGAAGTTCTGCTCTTGTGTGCTACGGCTATTATAGGTTAGTCAGGTGGGGCAAGCTTGAGCAGCCCTGTAGAAAGAACTGATTGCTGAATAAGTGATTGAGTGACCTGGCTGTGGGTGAGTTCCCATTGGACTGTGTTTTGAAGCAGGGACAAAAGTTAGTGTTTCTGGTCCATGTATATGAAACAGGTACTGATGCAGTAGTGGACAAAAGGACACCAGTAAGTGGTGCTGTATGCAAGAGATACAAAGAGGAAGCTGTGGCTGTGGAGAAAAGCTCAGACTTGTGAGACTGCCAACTGGGTCAAGGAGAAAGTGTGCTGCACAATTCCCATTGGTAACAGAGCAGGCATCGATAATGAACTTTGTCTACCAATACAGAGACAGGAGATAAGACAGCTATATAATAGCTAAAGTCAGCTTTTGGCCAGAGGACTCCTGGTGTAGGATTGTAACATCAGCATAAGGAGGATTTGAGCAGCATAGAGACTATGTAGTAACATGCCAAAGGCCTATTGCTGAGACTGTGACATCATACCCTCGGTCCAAGGGTCAGTTTTGGAGACTGTGTACAATCATGCCTCAGTGGACTGAAAAACAAGATGATTATCAGTAATTTCCACATCACGACTGCCAGCCATAACTGTTATTTTAACCATAAATCCTAGCAGAAAGTGACTATCTCCAAATGGATGTATGGTTACATCCCGAAGATTGTGCGGGCTCACAAGCGAGCCCCACACAATCGTGGCATGGGACCAGCGGTATATTACTGCTGGCTTAATGCCACATCACCCATGGCCAGGCTGTCTGTGACATCACTATACCCGCAATGCATTGTGGGCATTTCCAGGCATGGTGAGTGACAGTCGCCATGGAGACCAGTATACAGCAGTAACTCTGTGTACTGATCTACTGTATATTGTATCAGTGATTTAAAGATCACTGATACAAATCCCCTATGAGGAAAAGTGGAAATAGTAAAAAAAAAAAAGTAAAAACAGCGCAGGCATTTCTTATCTCGGGCTACGCATTTCTGCTGATCTGTCAAAGCTCTTCTCTGATAATTTTCGTCCTCTATTAAATAAAACAATAAAAGATCTAGACAACTGGCACAAGAAAGAGCTGTCAGGGCTTGGTAGAATAAATCTGCTTAAGATAACCATTCTGACGAAATTTTTGTACCTATTCACATCCCCATGTCATTTTGGAAAAGGGTTCGTCGTTGCTTTAATGCTTTTGTCTGGTCCAGTCGGAGATCACGAATTGCACATGACACGCTCGTTAGACCGAAAGGTGCTGGCAGTACAGGCTTACCCGATTGCAGGCTATACTACCTGGCTTCGGCCTATGCTCGCTACTTGGAACTGATCTCAGAGCGGGACAGAAAGCTTTGGGTTAGACTGACAGAGGATCTCAGCTCCTCTGTGGTGGCAGTTCTCCCCTGGATCTTTACTCCTGCCCACCTTTTTTTTGAGTTAGGCATACCCTAGCTGTCCTTTACTCCTCTAGGGATTCGTATAATCTCATAGATCGCAGGGGTCCTTGTGTTCCAATTGCTGACAACCCTGATTTCCTTTTGAGCCTTTCACCAAGCGTTTTCTTGAGCAGAACAAAACAGGCCCATCTTCGTTTCTACACTGTTTGCTCGGAAGGAAATTTGTCAACTTGGTGACATTCTTGCAGGGAAACAGATTTCACCTAGTAATTTTTTCCAATCTATGCAACTTTCCCACTTCTATACCAAATTAAAGTCTAGCCATAACTTATCTAGGCCCCTTACAGCTTTTTAGCAGGTAGTTATGTCTTCTACCAATTCAAGACATTCATTGTCATCAATGTACAGGTTATTACTCTCTGTTCCCTGCCAATCACTTCCTTCCTTTTGTCAATGTTGCCAGAATGAACTGGGTCTCTCCTTTACCACCCCCCAATGGGAACGATGCTTCCAACTTACCCACAGGGCGCTTATCGTCTCTGAACACCAAGAGACCTGCTATAAGATTTTGTCACATTGGTACATGGTCCCTTCCACTCTACATAAAATATTCCCGTCTGGAGATGTGGGGAGGGAGGATGGCTCCCTGTCCCACGTTTGGTGGGGGTCTGCTCTGCTCAGGGGCTTCTGGGCTTCGGTACTGGAAGTGATTGAGGAGGTTACCGGCGTTTCAATTCCTAACTCACCAGAGGCATTGCTAGTCTTTATGTCTCCATGCCGGTTAGCAAATTCAAAATATTCCTCCTTTAAACATCTGTTACAAGCTGCCAAAACTGTAATTCCATGAAAGTGGAAGTCTTCTGTTCCCCCAGCCATTGAAGATTGGTTTGCAGAAATTAGTTTTGTGCAAAGGATGGAGGAACTGATAGTCCAGACTCCTGAGCAGAAACACAAATTCAACAAGATTTGGTTTAATTGGTTACTTTTCAAGACCTCTCCACTGTATCTGTCAATTATGTGTTAGTGTATTTCTGGATTCATGGCTTTTGAGCATTGATTCCTTTTTGTAAGACATTGCTTCTCTCTTTTTCACCACCTGTATGATTGTAATTGAATCATAGGCAATTGGCAGCATGCAAGGTCCCCTGGGTGGGCTGCAAACGGCTATGCCGCTCCTCTCCTTTTTCCCCCCTCCCTCTCCCCTCTTTTTTTCTCTCTCTGTGTTTCTGTGCTGTTTTGTCTTTGTATGTTGTGGTGTGTGTTTGTTGGTGTTAGTGTGAGGAAGAATTCACTTCACTGCATCCCCCACTGACAGTTCTCTCCCCCCCAACCATCTAAATCCTAGTAAGAACTCAGTCTTCCCCCACCACAGGACAAGCTCAAATTTACATGTTAATCAGAACAGCTCTTTCACCATAGCCTCTGTTAGGATGTCGCACACAAGAAATGGGGTCAACCCATGACAAGGATCCTCATGATACCTCAATTTTAGCACTGAAAAAATGTGGTCCAAGCTCGCAAGACTTCAAAAGACTTTGCTACAATTTCAGACCAGTCGGGTCTGTCTCGTTATATTCATATAGAATTTATAGGGCGACCAGATCATAATACTGGTCCAATGGCGAAGTTTCAATATCATCAAAATATGGAACTCTCCCGAACGCAAATATTCAATTTTCCAGGTTTCCCTAAGGCGCTAGGGGGATGGAATAATTCCTCAAAACCATAGACCCCAGGGTATAGTCCATAAGATAGGCGCTTTTGTCTACTCATATCCAGGGCGTGGAGGTTAGATCCAGCCGGTTCTGATGATAGCTACCGGCTACGGTTCTGTTGCCAAGGTATGACCGTCTGTTTAAGTTATAGACACATTCTTTGGGTGTGATGTATCAGAAAACTGCCTGAACTGAGGTGGAGAGTTTCATTGCTTTTACCCAGGGAAGTTTTGTAGGGGGCACGGCCAACATGGGCTGTCCCATCACAGCTATATGCCAGAGCCAGGGTGGCTCTTTCGTTGAGCCCAGGTGGGTGGCAGACATAAAAGAACAGTTCCGGTAATACCGGCACGCTCAGCTCAGCACAAGACACATTGCCCCCCATGCAAAAGCCGGGCCCCAAAGCAACAAGGTAACATGTACTCTTATTTTAACTGCCTTTTGTCTGTAATCCATAATTGTATTTGCACCTCTCTCCTGTCACTGTATATTATTATCCATCTTGTACATTTTACCTGTCTTGCTGTGCCACTTTTAAGGCTAATTAAATTCTATCAAACTTTAATCTGAGTTAGTCTGTTCTTGAATTCAACTGGCCTCTCACGCCTAATTTATCTTCGGTATATAGTATATATGCTAACAATTGGGTTGGTTACTGGACCCTGCTATTAGTCAGGGATTTAACGGACACTTGGGATTTTATACCTAATACTGTGCTGAATAGGGTGGCCAGCATTGTTGTTTCCCTATGCAGTGTGGGCTAGGGTTAACAGTGGTACAGTATATGGCTGACTTGAGATCCGACTTGTGGGCAGCGCAACGTCGAGATACACCCCAAGTCAGGCGTCGTCACCTAAAGCGGGACGGCGGACTTACGGTGTTTTTTCATCACATATTGGCTGGCAGAGCGTCGGTGGGATCAAGACTATAGTGTGGGGATGAGTGCAGAGGTGTCCCGTACTTCCCACAAACTATAAGGACTGACTGCAGTGGTGTTTTGCTGCTGGGTTGCGTCTTAAGATTAACTCTGCACCTAGACAATTCAAGCAGTGAAAAATACAAGGTTTTGGGTGCATTCAGGTTGCAGTTTTTGTGGTCAATAGTGTCCATAGGGTGCAAGGATGGCTGGTCGTAGCGCAAAGGCAAACGCTGTAGGCCCAGACGGAAACAGTCGGTGAACGAGCGAGCCAGGAGGAGACTAGGCTCAGGACCGGTATGGAGCTTGAAGGTCTGAGGAGGAGTTCCAGCTTCGGGTCCTCGAGGGAAGCCTGAAAGTTCGCAGGTGGTCAGTGCGCTTGTGGGAGCTCATCAACTCGGCTATTCTCCTGCATGCTGCCAGGGTCTTCTTGCTTTCTCGAGGTAGATGACCGCGATGATTTGTACAAGGCCTTTCCTCAGCAGCTCTGCAGATAAGTCGATGCAGATACTCATGCGGATAGTGGCAGGATGTGAGAGAACGTTCAATGCGAGAGTCGGGCTCTGGGTTACCGATAGGAACGTCAGCGGGGAAGTGACCACCACATATTTACAGGTGCTACTGGCTTGGGAAAAGGCCAAGTCCACCTCGGCCAGACATGAGTCCTCCTGAGACCCATAGGTCCAAAGTTGTGGGCGGAGGACTTTCCCATGTGGAATAAAGGTGGAGACTTCTGGATACACTCCTTCTGCTGCATTGTGTATAAAATTGGCCGCCAGCACCATGTGCCTTGAGGACCAGTGGGTTCGGTTTTTTCTGAGCTCCTCGTCTCAGAGGTAATGCTCTTGGATATCTTCGGGGACCTGCCCAGCGAATCCTCCACTGACCTACGGGGAAAAAACTCAAGCATGGACTTCTGATCCAGGTCGTCCAGGGAAGTTTGCAAGGTACAATCTCAACTGGAGCATGTACAGGAAGAAGCTCCAGAGTTTGCAGCGGCGTCTAATGGTACTACCCGACAGCTGGGCCAGACCACTGCGGGCCCTCAAAGAGAGCAGTCGACCAAGTAGGACACTCGGGGCTAAGATTCACCTACGATCCCGCGCATGAAGGATGCTCAGCGCCATCGGAGCAGTTTTTGTGGAACGCCCGGAGGAACTCCAGCAGACACCTGCGTGACCAGAAGGAAACCTGTGGGGGCCACCGCACAACAGCAAGCCTCTGCGGATGAGTCATGCCAACATTCCGGGCACGGGAGGCCAGGAAGCACAACAGCTTGGAGAGGGGTGAGGTAAGATGCCCGCAGGGCCAGTTGTTCCTACCCCTAAGCACAGGGGGCCCCCAGCCCCATGCTTCCACGTCTGTGGGGCGAACCACATGTCCTCTGTCACCTTTGCCAAACAGCCGGGACAATTTCAAAGGCCGGCTTGTCCCAGCGCAGACTGGGGCCCGTCCCTAGTCCCCTTTCCCAAGGCCCCCCTAGGTTTTGGGGTTTGGGGGTGGGGGGGAAGGCCCCATTAGATAACTACCAGGCCAAGTCACGCCAGTAGGCCGGTCGGTTGTCCATGGGGACTCCTGGGTACACCGGCGCCGGAGATGATCTGTGGTGCGGTCCTGAGCTGGGGTGTCCCCTAAGGACATGATACCCGGATAAGACTTGCACTGTCTCCGGGAGATTGGATCGTGCGTTGTGCCGGCTGATGCAGTTGCCAAGGGTGTATTTGGACTGGTGGTGCAAGGGGCAGGGAATGCGATGAGGTTGTTATATATATTTTAGAGTGTCGACCGAACATTTCGGATAGATTTTGTTAGGGTCAGACGTTGGGAGTAGGCCTGGGTAGCCCGTTTTAAGGCACCCTGATAGCCCACCTAAGGTCTGCTTGCCCAACATAATGATGATATGTCATCCAACCTTGTTATGTTGCTCAAACAAGTTATTAATTTGGTATACTGATGGGCACGGAAGTATGGTGCTCGTGGGTGTACTTGGTGGTCCCTCTCCTATTTCTTGTAGGAGAGGAACGATAAGGTCAAGACAGGTTGCAATAGCCGGCTCTAGGGGGTGTCCAGCAAGCCTGCTGGGTTTTTTGTCCTCTGGTTGTGGCATCAGTTGTGGTGTACAAAACAGGGGGGGCAGGGGACCGTGTGAATGGTGGGGAGAGCATTGCAGGTAGGCAGGGCATCCCTGGAAAAGGCCACAGGGCAGGGTGTCCCAAAAGCCAGGGAGACAGGGGGCAGAAAGCTACGATGGCGGGAAGCATGCAGGTGAGGATGGGCTCCCAGGAATAGGTCACAGAGGCAGGGTATCCCAACAACAGGGATGAAGTGTGGCCAGAGTATAGGCCAAGCAGACTGCGCGAATAATTATTTAGACAGGCGAAGGGGGAAGGGATAGCCCCCCAAGCGGTTGTCATGCGGTCGTGGACGCTGTCAACGCGCAGTGGGCAGGGCCCGGAGCAGGTAGAGGCTACTTCAAGGGGCCCGACGGTATCCTCCCATCGTACCAGGTAAGTGCCAGGGAAGAGTATTGTTGATGAGGGCCAGGAGATAGGTCCATGGAACCGACCTGATTGGACGTGCCAGTCTCATCCATTCTGGCCACGTTTGTCGAGAGTTTTCGGCACTGCCTAGCGGCTGGACGGATCAGCCTGTAAGCTCTAAGGAGAGCAAGGGCCTTGGCACATGCCTAACTCTTAGGATACCTCTGGACCAACGCGCGGTTGGTCTGGGACTAAGGACGGCTGTACCACGTGACGAGTCGCCCGACCGGGTTCAACAGGAGGCATGTGGCCCCAGGTGAACAGACGGTTGGTGGTATCCCTATCCGCGTTCAGGGCAGGAGTTGTTGCGGGTTGCGAACGTGATTCCGATGGCCGGACTCACCTTAGGGCACTCACCATGGACGCCAAGGAAAGGCTGGGCCCAGCTTTTCTAATGGCCAAAAGAGTCAGTCGGGGGACTCGATGTGGCTGCCGACTGCAGTTCATGTTGAACTCCTGTCAGAGGGGTGGGTAAGGCAACCCTGGGCGAGGCCCCAAAGCCCCACTTAGTTTACACTCTGCCTATCTAGACGAGTCCTTTCTAGTGAGGGATTGGCTGTGGGATTTAATTGGTACGCTGTCCATTCCCAGCAGTCTCCGGGAAACGTCTCATCCTGACGGTAGAGTCATCGACACTCGCGTACCCCCCCCCTCCCCGCACCTAACACGGAAGCGTCAGCTTGTTCTGTCTTTTTCCCAATCAATAAGTCCATTCGGGGCACGACAAGGTGGCCCACCGCAGTTTACTGGAGATTTTCTCCCGAGTGGGCTTTCCCACAGGAATTGCTAACTGTCCGGGGGGACCCATGTTCATGTCGCTGTTAATGGATGTACTTTGTGGAAGCTGGTTACAGGATGCAAACATTGGTTTGGCCAGGCCCGTACCACCACCTCCTGACTAATGGTCATATTGTGAACGGTTAAATGGCACCCTGAAGCAGATGCTGAAGATGTTGGTAGACACCCACTTTAGATGAGGGCAGCGGACTTGGGTGCGGTACGCCTCACAACCTGGCTTTTGCTTACCGGGAAGTTCCACAAAACCTCATCGGGTTTTGCTCTCCTTCGAGGCTCTGTTTTGGAGGCGATGTCTCTCGTGCGCGGGCCCTTGGCTATGGTGAAGCGGGCCCTAGGGAAGGAGAATTTGCACCATGGAACTTGGTTGGCGGTCATCGCGTATGTTGTCGCGCTTTCCGTGCACATTATGCAGCCTTGACACCGCTGTGTCACGGGAATATGCAACGGGACCCAGGACACTCCCGACCAGATATGCAGTGGTTCAAGAACCAGAATGAATTGTGTGAGAGACTACCTACCAAGCGTGGTGTCAGTCAAAGGGTGGGTCCTGCGTCCCGTACCACATGGACCAATGTTTACAGGCAGACTGGGAAGGGGGACCCATATGTCGTGCACCAGCCAGTCAACGCTGTCCACCGGTCACTGATGCCGTTACCCAATGCCAAGCATCGATGACCCTGCTAGATCTGTTGTGCCGGGGACAAGTACTGACTTAATGGATCTGTTGCCAGGGGATATTGGCAGATTCCAATGACACGTTGAGGCAAGTGGGAACGCTTGCCTCTTTGCCACCCATTTGGAGCTGTTGACGAGTCCACTGTCTTGCCGTTTACAGGCATGAAATATGAAGAAGCCCCTGCCACTTTACAGCGGACATAATGGTCAACATGTGCTTAAGGGACTTGAAGGGTACGCGACTGGTACCTGGGGATGACATGCCATTTTCAATTCACACCGGGGAGGGACCAACCTCAGCACATGACGAAGGTGCTGGTGTATCCGCCAGGTGGCTTGACCATTAAGCGGGAATAATTTGCCAGATGCGGCATGAGTGAGGTCCACTTACCTGGTCGGCACCGGGGTAGGTGGGGCGGGACCTTGAAGCCAGAGCCCGCGGAAAAGTGGATGCGAGCTTCTCCTGGCCACCACCCAGGACCAAGAAGCCAGGTGGAGGTCCTTCTTGGGCAACGATTGTCCAAGGTACTATTGGAGGTTTGTTCCACACTATGATAGCCTGGCTAGACCTGACAGAACTCACCAAGGAAGAGGTTGCCCTTCTGCAGTCGATTGGACAAGCCGAACTAGCGGAGACGGCACATGCCAAGCCCTCAAGGCCGACTTTGTCAGCTTCCCAGTAATACAAAGCGCACCGACCTTCACCCGGGCCAATTTATAGTACAAAACCGACGCCAGTGAACTTTTGGCCTCGGGTGCAGAGCTCTTAGCCAGTGTAGACAAAACTGGACTGGAAACATCCGTTATGTGCCTGAGCCGCGGAAGCTTCTGCGAGGAAGTGGACTATTCCTACCAGAAAAGGGAGTTGCCTGGGCGATAGGTGGGGCCAATTGTCAGCGGCATGCAGGCCCTATCTATACGGGCGGCATTTTCATTGTTGGAGACGGACCACATACCCTATGAAGCTGGTTACACAGGTCTCCGGGAAAATCCAATGGGAGGTTGATTACGCTCGGAGCCTGGCGTTTCCAAACAGTACAAACTTCGTTCTTTGCCTCCGGAAGGGCTGAGAACCACGGCAACGCCGATGGGTTGTCAAGGTCAAATGGGGTGGGATCAGAGTAGGGGCGTACGGGTGGAGCACTCGTGGGCAGGTGCCTGCCCCGAGCGCCCTCAAAAGGGGGGATTATGGTCGATTTGTGAGGACAGAATTTCACTTCAATGCATCAACCTCCACTGTCAGTTCTCTCCCCAACCATCTAATCTAGTCCATGGATAAAAAGTTCTTCCCCACCAAAGGCACTAGCTATCTAATTTTAATTTGTTAATCAGCACTGCTCTCTTCCACCCAATGCACTGTCTGTAGGAATAAGTCGACTACAGCATGGCGGTCTAACACCCGTGAAAGGATCCTCAGTAACCTAATTAGCACTGATCTATATGATGGTCCAAGTCGCAAGCTTCAAACGAACTGTCTACAATTATCAGCCACTTGTTAGGTCGATCTCCGATATTTCATATTCGATTTTTATGGCGGACCAGATCATAACTGGTTCCAGTGTCCCGAGTTATATCTCAAAATATGGACTCTTCACAGCACGCACTATTCCATTTCCTGGTTTCAAAGGCGCAAGGGGGATCGGAGATATCCACAAAACACCTGGACCCCGGGAGTCTCTATAAGAGATAGGCGATAGGTTTCTATCCAGGCGATTGGGGTGATCCCTGCAGGTTCTGATGATAGCTTCGGCTCGTTCTCGTTGCATAGCCCTGCCAGTTATAGTCCATTTTTGGGTTTGTATCAGTAACCTGCCTGACTGAGTGGCGAGGGTCTCATAAGGCCGTCCCTGGGGGTGTAGGGGGCCTGGCCACATGGGCATGTCCCCTCACAGATATAGCAGAGCAAGGGTTGGCTCTTTCGTTGATCCAGGAGAGGGGGGCCACCATTAAGAACAGATCAGGACCATTCCGCTCGCAGCAGCAATGGCCAACATATGTCCCCCCATGCAGCCGGACCCAAGCAACAAGGTAACATGACTCTATTTTAACTGCCATTTTGTATGTAATCCATAATTTTGTATTGTCGCCCTGATTCTCATGATCATGGTATATTATTTTTCCTTATTCGTTACATTTTTACCTGTCTTGTGCTGCCCTTCAAGGGCTAATTAAATTTATATCTTTAATCTGAGTTAGTCTGTCTTGATCATAGGCCTCACAGCCTAAATTCTCGGTCTATAGTGATTAGCTACCCAAGGGTTGGGTTCCTGACCCATCGCGATATAAGTCCAGGGTAACGGACCGGTCTTATAACTAAACTCGAGAGAAATAGAGTGGCCAGCATTGTTAGTTTACTTGTGCCAGTGTGGGCAAGGACATGTTAAACAGTGGGAACCGTATCTGGCTGACCTTGAGCTCCCCCTGTGGGCAAGGCCACAGTCGAGATACACCCCAAGTCAGGCGTCGTCCCTCAAGCGGGCCGCGAGGAACAGGCTGTTTTCGTTTCACAGTTTTCTATAGCTGTTTTTACTTTTGGAATTTCATTTTGACTCACGTCTTTTTTTCATATTGGGTACTTACAAGTACCCTTCTGCACGTTCTTGTTTTCACACTATGTGAGGTAGGTTTGACAATTTACCTAATTGGCTGATTTGCCTCCCTTTATTTTCTTTTGCTGCCCTCAAAATAATAACTTTTCTTTTTTTTTCTAACATTTTCTGCTTTTAACTTTTTTTTCACCATTATACTTTGGGGTTTTTGGAATTTTTGAAACCCAAAATAATATTGTCATGTTATTTTTACCGTATTTCTTGGGATCTTGTAGAATTTTTTTAAAAAAATAAAACCTTTTTAATTGAAAAAAAGTAAAAAAACCGTAAAAAACCCCAAAAACAAAAAATAAAAAAAAGCACTTTCAAATGCCCCCCTTTTCCCTTTTACAAACGGCCCAAAACCCCCCAAAGAAGATCAAAATTTAAACATAATTTTGGGAAAACGCCAACCACCCATAAATCTGTCAAGTTATTTAAACTTTGCACAAAAAACGCCAAAAAAAAAAAAAAAAATTTCAGAATTGGTTTTTGTTCATCCCAAAAAGCACAAAAAATCAAAAAATAAATAAAAAAAACAAAAAAATCAAACTCCCCAAAAAGTGCCAAATTTAAAATTTTTAGTTCATCCCCCAAAAAAAAACCAATTTCCCAACTCTGGGATACAGAAAAATAAAAAAGTTTTGAATTTTTCAGAAGACAGCGATGCAAAAAATATTTTTTTTTACACAAGAAAAACAAAAATTTTTCCTTTCCCTAAAAAAAAAAAAAAGGGAAAACCCCCAAAAAAACCCCTGGGGGGAAAAAAAAAAATTTGGCCTCAATATTCAAACTATTTTTTTCCCAAGAAAAAAAAAATGAAAAAAACACCCCTAAAAACCGGGATTTTTTAAAACCCGGGTTCCAAAAAAAAAAAACCAAAGGAAAATTTAAAACGATAAAAAAGCCCTTTGTTTTCCCCCCAAAAAAAATGGTACCAATAAAAATGTCAACTCATCCCTCAAAAACCAAGCCCTTAATCAGCTCCGTATACACAAAAATAAAAAAGTTATTGTGTAAAAGTAATAAAACAAACTATATCAAATTTATATCATAGTATTTCTACCAACCGCATAGTAAAATTACCCTGTCATTTACACTGCATGGTGAACGCTGTAAAATTGAGACCCAAAAATACAATGGCAGACCTGCATTCTTTCCCACCCATTTTCATGGCATAATGCTAAAAAAACTATGGAACACCTGTGCACCCAAAATGCACACTACACCCCTAGATGAAATCCATGCGGTGTTGAATCCACAATGGGTCTACTTCTGGAAGGTTTCAACCATTCTGGTACATTGGGGGCTTTGGCACCCACCAAAATCTGCATTCCAAAAGCCAAATAGTGCTCCCTCCCTCTTACGCCCTGCCATGCGCCCAAACAGCAGTATAGGTTATTGCCAAACTTGGAAGAAATTGCGTAGCAAAATTTTTCCAGAAATCCTTGTAAAAATTAAACATTTTCAGCTAAAATTGCAGATTGTTGGAAAAAAAATATTTTCATTTTCACAGCTTACTGCTAAAAAAATTTGTGTAACACCCTTTTTGTGGGAAAAAATAACCCAACTACACAACCTTGGGTAAAATTCCTTAAAGGGGGTTTTTGTTTTCCAAATATGGGGGGTTTTTTAAAGGGGTTTATTAAGTTTTAGCAACCTTTTTTAAAGGAAAGGGCCCCCCTAAAAATTGGGTTTTTAAAATGAGACCCCCCAAAAAGTCCAAATAGATTCTCTTCCTACTCTGAGGCTTTTTGGTTTTTTGGGCCAAATTTCGCACTAATGGGCACATATGGGAAAATCTATAACAATGCAAAATCTTTGGGGGAAACAACATTCAGTTAAATTCCCCCGGGCACATTACCTTTTCCCCCGGTGAAAAATTTCCCAAAAATGAAAATCTGCCAAAAAAAGGAAATTTTTGGGGGACATGTTTTTAAAAGGGGGTTTTTTTGTTTTTTTCTGGAAAAACCCCGCGCCTACCCGCCCGTTGGGCGCAGGGATTTCGATGTTAGGCCAGGGGTTCGCCACTTTCAGATGCCCTCCGCAAAGAAAGGGGCGTTGGGAAGGGCGGGTGTGGGCGTTCCGGGGGGGAATGCTCTTTCTCCGATAACTCCGAGGCAAAGGTTTCATCACGACCCCGGCCCAAAATGAGGGCATTGGGGGCTCCGGCAGCTCCGACCGGGAGACCCAGTTGATTCTGGCTAAAAAATCCGATGGAGGTGAAGTGAAGCGAGAACGTAACATGAGAGGAAACATATAAAAGATCGCAACAGAAATCTCGGCTCTCCGCTCCATGCGACATTGAGTATGATTCCTAAAAATCGCCTTTATTAGGTGTAAAACATGATCTGAAAAAGAGCTCAAACCGAATAAAAAAAAAAAAAAAAAAAACAATTTCCAAAAATCTAGAACGGCGCTACATCGGGAATTAGGATATTGGAAATTGCCGGGAAATACAGTAATTAAAATTCTGTAAGCTATTCTCATTGGTCGGCAGAAACCAACCAATCAGAATAGGAGCGACAGTGACCCATTAAAACATATGGAGGAGTATTGACAAAAAAAAATAAAATGCGGGACAGTTCAAAATACAGTAAAAAAGCAGAAAAGAGCTGATTGGTTGAGCTAGCGGGGCTTGGCAATCCTGGCCAATCAGAATAGGAGCGACAGGGACCCATTATAACCTATGGAGAAATATTGACCAATCAAAATCAAAGGCGGAACAGTTCAATATACAGTAAAAATGCAGAAAAGAGCTGATTGGTTGAATTAGCGGTGGCTTGGCTATCCCGGCCAATCAGAGTGCGAGCTACTTGTTCCATTGTAGTCAATGGAGAGATTGGGGCAATGAAATCTCGGCGCTCTTCTCATTGGTTGGCAAAAACCAACCAATCAGAATAGGAGCGACAGGGAACCATTATAACCTATGGAGAAGTATGGACCAATCAAATAAAAAGGCGGACTGTTCAAAATAGGCAGTAAAAAAGGCAGAAAAGAGCTGATTGGTTGAGCCCAGGCGGCAGATATGAATCCACCAATCATATGTAATGCGTCTATTTTGAATGGAGAAAGAAGGGCGACGGGGCGAAGGGTGACGAAAAAAAATAATTCAATAAATTCATTTTTATTTCTTTATTTTCGTGACACCCATACTATTGATCCTTGGCTCACGAAAATAAAGAAATAAAAATGAATTCCTTGAATTAATTTTTTTTTCCGTTACCCCCATATTATTGTTC
This sequence comes from Phyllomedusa bahiana, assembly GCA_025379985.1. Classification (NCBI taxonomy): domain Eukaryota; kingdom Metazoa; phylum Chordata; class Amphibia; order Anura; family Hylidae; genus Phyllomedusa; species Phyllomedusa bahiana. The sequence continues at coordinate 70,617 of JAODAL010005243.1, forward strand.
ATTTTATATACAGATCAGTACAACTTCGGCAGGATTATCATTTGATTTCGGCCATGTACAGTTTTATTATAGATTGCATTAGAAAACCCATAAGAGCGTCGCATCGCTCTCCCATTGGTCCAAATAACCGCGTCTCTTTTAAATTAGCCAATCACAAACAGAGCTCGCTCTGCATTTCTTTTCCCCATAGAACTTTATGAGAAGGTAGCTCAGCCACGGATTGGCTAAGCTGGACGAGCCCCTCTTCTCCCCAACCAATCACAGTCCTAGAATATTTCCATAGACAGTAATAACTTTTAGGGCGCCCTTCTATCGTGCCCTTCTTTCTCCATTCAAAATAAACGCACTACATATGATTGGCGGATTCATATCTGCCGCCTGGGCTCAACCAATCAGCTCTTTTCTGCCTTTTTTACTGTATTTTGAACTGTCCGCCTTTTCATTTGATTGGTCCATACTTCTTCATAGGTTATAATGGTTCCCTGTCGCTCCTATTCTGATTGGTTGGTTTTTGCCTACCAATGAGAAGAGCTTAAACAATTAGAATTTCTGTATTTCCCGGCAATACTCTATATCCCAATTCCTTTTGTAGCGCCGGTCTCGGCGACAAACACGTTGTTAGGGATTTCATTGATTTATGTTTATAGAAGGTTTCAGCTCTTTTTCAGATAATATTTTACACCTAATAAAAATGATTTTTTTTAAACATACTCCATGCCGCACGGCGCTGAGGGCCGATATTTCATTGCCCCGATCTCTCCATTGACTACAATGGGACAAGCAGCTCGCACTCTGATTGGCCGGGATAGCCAAGCCCCAGCTAGTTCAACCAATCAGCTCTTTTCTGCATTTTTACTGTATTTTGAACAGTCCCGACTTTGATTTTGATTGGTCAATATTTCTCCATAGGTTATAATGGGTCCCTGTCGCTCCTATTCTGATTGGCCAGGATTGCCAATCCCCCGCTAGTTCAACCCATCAGCTCTTTTCAGCATTTTTACTGTATTTTGAACTGTCCCCCCTTTGATTTTGATTGGTCAATACTTCTCCATAGGTTATAATGGGTCCCTGTCGCTCCTATTCGGATTGGCCGAGATAGCCAAGCCCCCGCTAGCTCAACCAATCAGCTCTTTTCTGCATTTTTACTGTATTTTGAACTGTCTCGCCTGTGATTTTGATTGGTCCATACTTCTCCATAGGTTATAATGGGTCACTGTCGCTCCTATTCTGATTGGCTGGTTTCTGCCGACCAATGAGAATAGCTTACAGAATTTGAATTACTGTATTTCCGGCAATTTTCAATATCCAAATTCCCGATGTAGCGCAGTTGTGGATTTTTTGAAAGTGATTTTATTTATGTATTTTTTTTTAGTAGGTTTGAGCTTTTTTTCAGAGAATGTTTTACACCTAAAAAAGGGATTTTTTTTTTCAACCCGCACGGACATTTTAATTTTTTCTAAACTTTTTCCAGCTTCTCAATGGGAATACTATTGGCCAGTCCTTCCACCTAAGCCCCGCACTGGGCCCCCACACACGGCGGGGCGGGGGGACTTTTCCCCACATTATGAGCGCACCTCCTGGACGGGAATATTGGGCCAGCCCCGACTGCCCTAAGTCCCCGCATGCCCCCAACAATGGTATGGTGCGGCGGAATTTACTTGGTATTTGAGCGCACTACCTGGGGGCGGCGAATCTTGGGCGACCCCCGCAAGGGCCCAAAGTCCCCCCCTTGCCTCACACACTAAAAGGGCGGGGGATTTACGGATATGTAAGAGCCGCCCGGCGCCGAATAAATCAGGTGAAATTTTTGCCGAAAAACTGACGAAAACATGCCCCGACTTGGCGAGCTTCAAAATGGCCCTTTATTGCACTTTGTTTTAATTTTTGTAAAACACCTAAAGGGTTTAAAAAAATTTCCTAAACACTGTTGTAAAAAGAAAGTGGGTTTTCTTAGTGAAGGTCATTAGGGGGGACATCTAAATTGGGCCCTTCAAAGCCCTCAGAAATGGATGGTCCCTAAAAAAGATATTGCAAATTTTCTTGAAAATGTGAAAAATGACTACTAAATTTCTAGGATAGGATTGAAATCACGCCTCAAGCGAGGTGCTTGAGAAAGAAAGGCGGAGCCTTTTGAAAAGTCACGCATACAGGTGTGTGACACTCTGCTTGATCTACGCAAAAACCTCGTACTGGTTTTCCAGGATTCCAAATTTAAAAAAAACCGACTAACACTGATGTATACTAACTTCGGCCAAACCAAATGAATACAAGTATGTGTTTAAATTTTACTATTTGTGAAGTGTTGGATAATAAATGGTCAAAGTAAAAAGCTATTGAATACGTCAGCTTTAATTAGACTTTATTAAGAGAAAGGAAGGTAATCCACATGAAAAAAAGTCCTTTGTTATTAAAAATAACATCTGCCCAACTAATGTAAAAAAATAAAAGATATTTAAAAAAATATGTAAACCCCCAGTGGACTATGGTAGATTTTTTTTAAAAAAATTTTGAGTGTAATAATGTCCTACCAGAAAAATATTTGAAGTTTGAAAATGGAAATTTTTTCCAAAAATTTGTATTTTTCAAAATAAACCCAAAAATTGGTTTGGACCAAAATTAAAAAAACAAGTGTCACAGAAAACAATCCTTTAATCACATGGGCAGGGAAAAGGTGAAAAAAATTATTCTACATAAAGTGACACATTAGATTTAAAAAATGGGGGTTTGTCAAAGGCCAAAACTAGCGCGGGAATAAGGGGTTAAGACTGTCCTTCCAAGGGAAACGACAAGTTACCCCAAAATTTAATATTTTCTTGTTACCACTAAGCTTGAAGTGCTTTATAAGTAAAGTAATCCTATGTTTGCAGGTGCCAGTGTGAGTAAAAAGGAAGAAAAGAATACATTTAGGTTCCTGGTGGAATGCTTGTGCACGGACCACCTTTAGACCATCAGACCATCTGGCTTCTTAAAAAACACAATCAATTTATTAATTCCATCAAATAGAACAAAAACACTCATGGCCAGGAAGGATAGGACACACTATTTTTAAAAAACAAATTTCTTTTTTTTTTGAGTTTCAATATCAGGTACATAGATATAAACAATAGATGACATACATCCACGTAGTAACATATTCTCCCGGAATACAGATGGACATGCTGATACATAAGAATATTCTTACATTATCAAGTGAATAAAGGGGTTGTTAAATATACATTAAAGTACCCCGATACCATAAGAAAAGATAAAAACCTGAAAATAGGGGGTAAAAATAACCCTCAGGTATACAAAATTAAACTTTGTTTATTATTCACCTCGCAGGTATATCAGGGGAGGAATAAGGGAGACTGAGCGTGAGTGGGTTTCAAAGTATGGGACCTAAAAATCTGGTTATAACAGCCCCATTGAAGAATCACAAAGATCCATAACAAACATACACGAACAAAGCACTTAGGGCTTGGGGGGTTCCATATATAGGGCTTGAGAGGTACAGACCATTCCAGGGGAGCTCAACCACCCACACCAAATCTTGTCAAAATTGCTTGTGCAATTTCTTCGCCAGAAAAATCCTTTTGTGTGGTAAGGGGTATTTAAACGACTCTCCATTTAGGATCGAGGGGGGCATGGGTGCCAGCCAGGTCTTAGCAATGACTTACCTAGCAAAGTACACCACCTCAACTACGAAGGTATGTTTGTACCGAGAATTAATGCTATCAAGTTCCGATCCAAACAAGCACACCATAGGAGTGAGGGGAAGGATAGGACACACTATTACTAGAATTAATAAAGCAATTGTAGTTTTTAAGAAGCAAGTCCTGGACAAGGGACTTTCTTGCTGTAACGGCTGGGTCATATTCTTCCTGAACTATTCCTCCACATACAGTTGAAACCAGAAGTTTACTTACACTATATAAAAAGACACATTTTTTTCTCACTATTTGACATGAAATTAGAATAAATCTTACCTGTTTTAGGTCAATTAGGATTACCAAAATTATTTCTATTTGCCAAATGCCAGAATAATGAGAGAGAACTTTTTAAGGCATTTTTATTACTTTCTGCAAAGTCAAAAGTTTACATACATTTCATTAGTATTTGGTAGCATTGCCCTTAAAGGATCTTCGCAATTTTTTTTTTTTACTATTAATCAAGCCCCTATCCATATGCTTTTCCTCTCAGTCGTTTTTATTTCCTGATGGTAATTTCTTATTCGGACGTCTATATATGATTGTGGGGAAGACATTCTTGCTTGCACTGCTTTAACAGCAGTCAGAGAGATACTTTACAGCAGCTTCATGCACATAGGATTCTTAAGACATATTCTGTCCCATAGACTTGTATAGGAGAGTTTTCACGGTGAAGGGAGGGGAGAGGGGGAGCTGTGACATCTCCTCTTGTGACTGGTGGATTCTGTGTTATCTGTACACAATGGTGTCTCCTTTCAGTTTGACCCTGTTTTACTGAATGAGCACACTGCTGAAAAGCTCTCGAAACATAACAGAAGGTGTCAGACGATTATTAGGCTTAGTGGCCAAAGTGAAAACTGCAGGACTTAAGATTTATTTAAAAAAAAATTTAAAGTGATATGGAAAATTAAAAAAAAATAACCACAAATTCCCATAAAATGTGTTTAACATAAAAATGTGAGTTAAACAATGTCATTTTTTGATGATACATTCCCTTTAAACTGTATGACTTGGGTCAAGCATTTTGAATATCCCTCCACAAGCTTCTCACAACAGTTGGTAGGAATTTTGGCCCATTCCTCTGGACAGAACTGGTGTAACTGAGCCATGTTTGTACGTCACCTTGCTCGCACCTGCCTTTCAGCTTTGCCCATAAAATTTCAATAGGTTTGAGATCAGGGCTTTGTGATGGCCACTCCAAAACATTGACTTGGTTATCCTTAAGCCACTTTGTAACCAGTTTGGCAGTATGCTTCAGGTCATTGTCCATTTGGAAGACCCATTTACACCCATGTTGCTTCAGTATTGCCACATAATCTTCTTTCCTCATGTTGCCATCTATTCTGTGAAGTGCACCAATCCCTCCTGGTGCACAACAACTCCACAACATGATGCTGCCACCCACATGTTTCACAGTTGTGATGGTGTTCTTAGGCTTCCAAACTTCTCCCTTTTTCCTCCAAACGTAACGATGGTCATTATTTCCAAACTGTTTAATTTTAGTTTCGTCAGACCAAGGACGTCTTCAAAAATGGAGGCCTTTGCTCCTGTGTGCAGTTGCAAATATTAACTTGACTTTTATATGTTTTTTTGGAGTAATGGCTTCTTCCTGGCAGAGTGGCCCTTCAGCTCATGTTGATACAGTACACGTTTTTCTGTGAATAACGACACAATCTTAGCAGCTTCCGGCAGCATCTTCACAAGGTCTTTTGCTTTTGTTCTTGGGTTGATATTCACATGTCAGACCAAAGCACGTTCATCGCTGTGACACAGAACCCGTCTTCTTCCTGAGCAGTATGATGGCTGGACATTCCCATCTTGTTTGTACTTGCGTATAAATGTTTGTACAGATGAAAGAGGCACCTTCAGGTATCTGGAAATTGCACCCAAGGATGAACCAGACTTGTGGAAGTATAAGTTTTTTTTATTATAAAATAGCAGCAATATCCCATTAAAATATTTTAAAAATTAGTTGGTCAACCCCTTTAATGCCATGTTCTCTACAAATTCATGACAAGTAGCACTGAAGTCTTAAATTTACATTTGTTCTATGTTGAATTTTTCTCCTTTCCCAACCCAGAATGAATTCAGCCAGGGTATTACGATTTATTACTTCCAAGTATGTCATCTATTTCTTTATCAGTCGTTTCTTTGTACATGAAGGCTTACTCCCACAGCCCAGGCACACATCAGTTCGGCCAGTACAGACATTCCTGGGCACATATCTATTTTCTGACTGCTGCTGGGAGGCGAGTACACAACTATTGAGAATCTTTAGTTGCTGAAACCTTTTTATGGCTAAATGAAAGATGATAACAAATAACAAGTTTTGAAGACTAATTAGGTTCTCTTATCAGACACAATATCTAAAGTCATCTCCAGACAAGTGATGTAAAACAGAACCATCAGTATGGGTGGAGGCGTAAACAATTGTAGCAGTAAATTGTAGGAGCAGTTCAAAGATAAGGAGTGTGAGGTAAGCTTTATTGTCTTTTGACTGAGATCTGCTTCATTGCTGTAATGCACCCATAAGGTCTTTAAAGGGAACGTGTCATCAGAAAAAAGAGCTATTGTTTAATGTTAAACGTGATCCAAAATTGTTGGTGATATTTTTCTTAATTTCCCATCAATATCTATTTTTTTTTTAAATGAAATCCCACAGTTTTCACTCTGGCCACTAAGCCTAATAATATTCTGACACTTCATGTTCTGTAGAGATCACTTCACAGCAGTCACCTCCATATTATTACAGGCTGTATTACAATGAATGGTGACAGCAATGTCTATGTAAAAGGTCAAGAAATATGTTTTCTGCACGCCAATTCAGATGCTGTTCATTTTGACACAACAACTATATATAATCAACTGTATTATAGTGGATCGTAGTACAACAGAATATATTATTGACACTCCCTATAATAGATTTTGTTGTTCCAGAAAGGAGACACAACAGAAACTATATGGGTATGTTCACACGGCGTGTTCAATATTGTGAGGAAAATTGACACAAAAATGACAAGCCACCACCGCAGCTCCCATAACTGAAACTCACTCAGCAAAAGTCACCAGGAAGCATTAATTAACACATCAATCAGATGCATTGCAAATTTCCCTTCCCAAGGAAACCCCCGGCCCAAAACAAGGAGGTTCCCGCCAAAAATCCCCAAAAAAAATTTCCCCCTTTTAAAAATTCCCCTTTTTAACCCCCTGGGCCCCCCAGACTAATTTAATATGGGGCCCCTCTCAACCCGAGACTGAAAAAACAAAAAAGCTAGGGGGACAAACCCGGGGAAAACCCAAAAAATTTTCAAAAAAAATTTTTTAAGGAAAAACGTTTTACCCCAGGCCCCCCCCCCCAGTATATATTTTAAAAAAATTTAAAAAAAATTTTCCCCCCCTGGGAAAACCTTTTCCCCCTCCCCCCGTTTTTAAAAGGTGCAGGGTTTAAAGGGAAAAAAAACCAAAGCTCCCCTCCAAAAAAACCCAAGTAAAGGAAAAAGGCCCCTGTGGGGGGGGGTAACCAAAGGCCCCCCGGAAACGTAGGCCCCCCTCCAGTTCCCCATGGGGGCCCTTCCCCCCAGTTTCCCCCGTCCCCCCAAAAGCCCTGCCACGGTATGGCCCCCTTTTTTTTGGGGGTTCCCCCCGCCGGTGGGTGCAGGGTGTCCCCCCCTGGGGCCCTGGGGGTTTGGGGGTTAAAAAAAGGGGGGAAAGAAAGGGGGGGCTTCCCCGGGAAAGTTTTAACCCCAAGCCCCGGGGTTTCCCAAATTTTTTTTGTTTTATTTTGGGGGGGGGGTACTTTTAACCCCCATCAAATTCCCGTAGCACCCAAACAAAAAGCCAAAGGGGGGCCACAAATTTACCCCCCCCCGTGTGCCCCCGCACTAAAGCCCCAAAAAAAGGGGAAAAAAAAACACATTCCTTTTTGCCCCCTTTGTAAAACCAAAATTTTTTTTGGTTTTTTTTAAAAACCCCCTTGGGCTAATATCTTTAAAAGTAAATTGGTTTCCCATTTAAAATATTTTTTTTTTGGTTTAATGCGCCCCCCAAAAGGGTAAATTTTTAAAACCCATAAAAAATTTAAACTGGGTGGTTTTTTTTTTTTTTTTCCCCCCTTTAAACCAAAACCCCAAACCTTTACCCCCCCCTTAAATTCCCCCCCCTGGTTTTCCTTTTTTAAAAATTTTGTACCCCAAAAAGGCCCGGTTTTTTCCCGGCTTTTTTTTTAAATTTTCCCCCGGGTTAAAAACAAATTTGGGTTTTTAACCAATGAGGAACCGGGGAACGTTTTTTCTTGGGTTTAAAAGAAAACCCCCCTGTTTTAACCCCGGGGGTAAAAAAGATCTGGGCCCCCCCCCCCGCCGTTTTTTTTTAAATTTTTTTGGGGGCGAGTTTTGGGTTTTTTCCTTTTCGCAAATCCCCAAAAGGTTCCTCCCCCGTTTTCCCCTTGGGGGACCCCCGGGTTTTTTAAACCCCGTAAAAAACCCTTTCCTGCTGAAAAATTTTTTGCAAACCCCCAAGGGGGAAAACGCAAACCCCCCCGATTTTACCCCCAAATTTCCCCCGGCTTTTTTCCGGGCAAATTTAAAATGGTTCCCCCCAGCGGGCCCCGGTTTTTTCCCCGAAAAGAAATTTTGGGGGGGCAAAAAACGGTGGGATTTTAAGACCAATAGTGTGGGGGGGTGAGTTGGGGGGCCCAAAAACTCCCCCCCACACTAAGGAAATACCAGAAAATGGGGGTTTTTTTTCTGTTTGGGGTTCCCCCTTTTAAAAATTCCCCCTCACAAAATAAAACAAAATTTTTGAGGGGCAAAAAACCAAAAGGTTAAATTTTGGGGCCCTTCAGGTTGGGGAATTTTTTTTGGGCCCGTAAACCAAGGGGGGAAAAAGGGGTGGCTTTTGGGCCCCCCCCCCCGCAAGGGGGCCAAAAAAAAAAACCCAACGGCCCCCAAAGGGGGTAAAGGCCCCCTTTTGGAAACAGATAGCAAAGTTTTTTTGCCAAGGCGAAAAGAAGGAAAAAACCCAACCCCCGACCGCCTGGGGACCATTGTTGGGGAGCCGAAAACGAGGGGGGGGTCCCCCCCCTCCCGGCCCCCCCAAAGGAGCCCCCCGTCAAAAGATGGTTTTAATTTTCGCAGTTGGGGTTTCTTTCCCCCCCCAATATTTTCCCCCCCTTTGCCCCCGCTTTTCCCCCCGGCCTTTTAAACTTGAGGGTGGGGAAAATTTTTAACCCCCTACCAATGACCCCCTTCAAAATTTAAAAAAAGTCGTAACAAGGAAAAGGTGGGGGAGCTTTTCAGAAAAGGCCAACAAGCCCCAGGTTTGGCCCCGCTTTTCAGAACCCTCGGGGCAAGCAGAAGCGGCAAGCCTTTTCAGAAAAAATTTTGGGAACCCAGGGCCCGAAAGGAAAAGCCACACAAAACGTGACCACCAAATTTTTTTAAAAAATTGGCCTCCAGCCCCACAAAAGGGGGCCCAAAAATCCCCCCCCCCGGGGCCCGTCAAAAGTTCCCCCGGAACCCCCGAAAAATTTTTTTCCCCCCCAGCCCCCCCCAAAGGGTTTGGGCCCCCAAGACCCAAAATGGGGTTTTCCAATTTTCCCCCAAACCCCCCCTTTGGGGCCCCCCCAGGGGGAAAGCCCTGAAAAAACCCCTTTTGGGGACCCTGCCCCCCGGGGATTTTCCCCCCCCCTGAAACCCAAATTTTAGAAAAATCCCAAACAGGGGACCTGATCCCCCCAATTCAACCTAAACCCCTGGGGAATGGTTTCAGGAAAAAACTCCCCCGAGTTTTTTCAGCGGGGTCCACCAAACAGGTGGGCCCAAAAACATGCGGGCCCCCCCCCCCGAGAAAGTAACCAGGGGACCCCCCGGGGGTTTTTTGGGGGATCCCCCCCCGTCCCCCGCCCCGCAAGGAAACCTTTTTTCGGCAAAAAAACCCCCAAAGTTTTTTTTTGGGAAATGGGCCCCGAGAACCCCCCAGCCCCCACTTCCCTGGGCAGGAAAACCCCCCAGGGGGGCCCCCGCCCTACAAAACCCTTTCAAAAAATTAATTTTTTCCCCCAAAAATTCCCGGGGGAAAATTTGGGGGCCCCCGGAAAAAAACACGCCAAAACCCCCGGAGAGGGGGGTTTAAAAAGGGTCTTTGTTTTGGGCCCAAAAATTTTCCCCCCCTTCCCCCCCAAAACCCCAAAAGGGTCACCCCCCGCCCTTTCTTCCAATCTGTCCCCCCCCTTTGCAAACCCGCTGGGAAAAACTTCAAAAGGCCCCCCTGTTTCCCCCGCGCCTTTGAAAAAAAACCCCCCAAACCCCCCGTCCCCCCCCTTTTTCCCAAAGGCCCCCCCAAAAGTTTTTTGTGGGGGGTGGCCCCCCTTGGGCCAAATAAAACCCGCCCCCCCCCCCGTAAAAACTGGGCTGTGGGGCCCCCTGGGAATCCCCTTTGGGCACCAGTGCAGGATGACCCCGGGGGTGCGGCCCCCGAAACCCTTTGGGGCCCCCCCCAAAAGGAAACCCCTTTAAAAAAACCCGGAAAAAAACCCTTTTTTTGTTGGAAAAATTTGGGGCATTTTTGCCCGGGGGGCCCGCCAGTGGCGGGGGAAAGGGGGGGGCGGAAAGGGGGGGGGTTAAAACGCCGAAAAAATTTCCCCCGCCTGGGTTTTTTCCCCGTTTTTGGGGAAAAAAAGACTTTTGGCGGCTTTGGGGGGCAAGTTTTTTTTAGGCCCCCCCGAAAAACCCCCCAAAAGGGGGCCCCCCGCCTTCCCCCCAAAAAAGTAATGTGTTTTTTTTTCCCCCCCCAGTTAGTTTAAAGTTGGGGCAATGGGTTTTTAGCCCCGCAAAAATGGGGGAGTATGGGGGTGGGGGGATGGAGGTGTTTTTCCCCCTCCATCCCCATTTTGGGGAGGAGGTCCCCCTTTTTTAAAACAAATTTTTTTCAAAAGAGGCCCCCAGGGTTTTTTTTTTTTCCCCCCCAAAAATTTTTTGGTTTTTTGTTTTTTTCCCCTTGGGTTTTGGGGGAGCAAGGGGAAAAAAAGCAAAAGGGGGGCCCCAAAGCTGCGGGCCCCCCCCCCAGGTAAGGCCCCCCCCTTTACAGGGTCCCCCCCCACGCCCCCGGGGGCAGGGCGAGGGGCAAAACCCGCCCCTTGGGGGGGGGGAAACATGCAAAAGGAGGCAAAAGGATCCCCCGGAAAAACCCCCCAGGGAAAGGGTTCCCCCCCCCCCACAAAAAGGGAAAAGTCCCCCCCGAAGGGCCCCCCGGTTTTTTGGGCCCAAATGGACCCGGGCGAAAATTTTTTCAGATGGCCCCAAAGGGGGGGAAGCCCCCCCCCCGGGTTTTTTTAGCGGTCATGGGCGCTTTTTTCAAAGGGGCAAATAAAAAAATTTCCCCCGGAGGGGGCCCCCCCCAAAGGGGCCCCCACGGGAAAACCTCCCATCGGGCCCCGGTTTAAAAGGGAGGAGACCCGGAACCCCCGGGAACTGACCCCAAGTGTTGGGCCCCGTTCCCCTTTTTATTTTCCCCGGCCAAAGTCCCCCAGCGAGAAATTTTTTTTTCTGGGCCAAGGAAAGGCCGTTTTCCAAGTGGGCCCGGGGCCCCCCCCATGGGTTTCACTGGAGGCCCGGGGCCCCCGGGGGGCCAACGGTTTTTTTGGGGGGGTTACCCTAAAACATTTTTTAGGAAAGGAGCTGTTTTTTTTGGGGTTTTTTGCATGGTTTTTCCCAAAAGGGCCCGGGCCCCCCTTTTGGGGTCACCCAAAACAAAGGGAAAGGGTGGCCCAGCATTTTTCCCCACCCGGGCCCAAAAAATGGGGGAATGATGTGGTTTTTCCCATTTGGGGCCCTTTCATGCAAAAAGTTTTAAAGGGGGGGGGGGGGGGGGGGGGGGGGGGGGGGGGGGGGGGGGGGGGGGGGGGGGGGGGGGGGGGGGGGGGGGGGGGGGGGGGGGGGGGGGGGGGGGGGGGGGGGCGGGGGGGGGGGGGGGGGGCGGGGGGCGCGGGGGGGGGGGGCGGGGGGGGCGGGGGGGCGGGGGGGGGTGGGGGGGCCCCCAGGCCCAAATCCCCAAATGGTTCCTTCCCTTTGGCCCCCCAAAAAATTTTTTTGATTTAAACCCTTTTTTAGGAAAGGGGGGGCCCGTGGAAAATTTAAAAAATTGGGGCTGCCGTCCCCCTTTCCCCGCAGCCCCAAGGGAAAATTTTCTTCATAAATGAACGGGAAAAATTTGAATTTAAAAGCCCCTTGGGGACCCCGGAAGCGGTTTAAAACCCCCCGTCCCCCCCCCCCCATTGGGGCCCAAAAGGGGCCCCCCCGCCTTACTGGGGGATTTTTTTTTCCCCAAGGGGGGGCTTTTTTCCCCAAAAAAAATTTCTCACCCGGAAAACCGGGGGGGCACAGCCCCCCTATCCCCCAAATTAAAAGGAGTCCCCCCCCTGGGAAAACAGATACAGGGCCAAAAATCTGGTTTGGAAACCCCCTAAAAAACCCCCCCAAACCCAAAAAGGCCCTTGGGGGAATTTGTTTTTTTTTTTTTTATGGCACCCTGAAACCCAATTCCTTTTTAAAATGTTTGGCCCCACACCCCCGGGTGCCCCAAATGGGAGCCCGGGAAAAAAACCCCCCAAAACCTGCCCTTTTTTTTCGCTTACCGGGGGGGTTTTTTTCCCCAGGGCCCCCAAAAGGGGTTTTTTTCCCCCTTCCCAAAAAACCCGTTTTGGGCGATTTTAAAAATGGGTAAAACCCCCGGCCTTCCCGGGGGAAGGAAAGGGCCTTTTTTTGGGAGAAATTAGCCACCCCCGGAAAAGGGGGTTTTGGGATCGAGTAATTTTTTTTTAAGTGGGGGAGTTTCTTTTTCCCCGTTTCCACAAAGGGCAAGAAACAGGCCAAACCTGGGCAAAAGGCCCCCCGATGTTGTTGGGGTTTCCAACAACTCAAATTTTCCTAAAAGAACCCCGGTCCCCCCTTGGGCAATGAAAACCGGGGGAAAAGGGGGAAAAGGCCCCTTTTTCCCTGTGAACATTTTTGAAAGGGGGCAAAAGTGCCCCTTTTTGTGGGGGGCAACCTGCTTGAGGAAAAGGAAAAAGGCCCCCGGGGAAACCCCCCCCTGGTTTTTGCTCGCTCTGGTTTAAGGCAGGTGGATTTCCCTTTTAAAGGATGTGAAGAATTTTTTTTTCAAAACACTTCCCCGGGGGAAAAACCAAAAGGGGCCCCCCCCCGTTTTTTTTGGGGCAACCCCTTTCAAACCCCTTTTTCCGGGGCCCTTGGGTTTTTTTTCCCCAAAAAGTGCCTGGAAAAAGGGCCGAGTTCCCGCCCCTCCATTTAAAAAGGACCCCCGGAAAAATCCCCCCCCAGTCCCCCGGGTTTTCCCCGCTTTTTCGGAAAAATCCCCCGAAAATGCAAACAAACAAAATGGCAAGGGTTGATGGATTTTTTTGGAAAAACGGGGTCCCCCCCCACTTTGGGCCCAAAAATGCCTGGGCCCCCGCCCCCCCTTTTGTCCCCCTCGTCCCCCCAAAAAAGGAAACCCGGAACCCCCCCCAAATTCTGTTTTGGACCCCAAAAGGGGTTTTCAAAACGCTGTCCCCCAAATCCCCCCTATTCGTTAAACCCCAAAGCCCCCGCTTTGATGACCTGCTTTTGATCAGTTTTCCCCGGGGCCAAGGTTTTCTGACCAACCCGGATTTTTGGGGCCGGGGAAAAATTGGGGAAGGGTTCCCCTTACTGGCTCCGCCCTTTTTTTTAAACCCCCTTTTTTGGGCCCGTAAAAGTCCCCCCCGTCCCTACCGTTTCGGCCCCTTTAAAAAAAAATGCTCCCTGCCCACCTTTTTTTAACAGAAAGGTCCCAAAACGCTGCTAAGGGCCCCGAAAAGGGAAAAAGCCCTTTCCCCCCTTTTCCCGGAATTGGAAAAAAGCCGTTTTTTTTTGTCCCCCAAAATGGGGGGGGATCACCTCCAGCCCCCTGTTGCAGAAAGCTTCCCCAAACGAAACCACCAAACGGGTTTTTACCCCTCCCAAACCCCCGGAAAAAAATGGGGCCCCCCCGGGCCCTAAAAGGGGGAGGTTCCCCCCCCCCTAAACCCGGGGGGACCAGGTTTGGCGGCGGGTTTTCCCTTTAAACCAAAAAACCCCCGGAAGAAATGGAAATTTTCCATTGCAAAATTTTGGCCCACCCCCCCGGTCCCCCAAAAAACAAAGGGAAAAATATAGGAAGGTTTTTTTTACCAAAAAACTAAATACCCCGGCCAAAACCCCCGACGGACCCCCCCAACCCCGGTTCCCGGTTGCCCCCCCCTGCAGTCGATTGGAAACCCCAAAAGGGTGGAGACGGGGGCCCTTCCCCCGGCCATAATGGGCCCCCCCTTTTCCCCGCCCCCCCAAATTTCAAAAACACCCCAAAATTTTTTCCCCCGGGAGTTTTTTTTAGTACAAAACCCACCCGGGGGAAAAATGGGAAATTTTTTCCCCCCCGGGGCAAATGCTCCCCGCCCCAAAGGTTTTTACAAAAAAAACAGAACAGGGAAACCCTCCTTTTTTTATGGGAAACCCGAAAAACCGGAAATTCCCCGCTAGGGAAGTGGCCCAAATCCACAATGGGGAAAAGGAAAAAAGGGGGATTAAATTTTGGGGCCCCCCGCAGCGACGGCAACCCCCCACCTAAAAAACAGGCCCCTCCCCTTTTTATCCCCTGGGGGACAACCCCCAAACCCCCTTTAGTGGTTTTCACCCCCACCCCCCGGAAAAAAAAAGGGGGGTTTTTCTAAAGTGGGGCCTAGCCCCTCCCCCAACCCTACCAAAAACCCCCTCCCTTTTTGCCCAACCCTAAACTGGGAACCCCCAGCCAAAAAACCGAAAGGGTTTTTCCCCCCACAGGGGGGGCCTGGGAGAAAAATCGGGGGGTTTTGCCCCCTAGCAAAAAAAAACCCAAAGGGGGGGGGTTGGGGGGAGGAAAAAATTTGGGCACAAAAAAGACAAACCCCCCCCCACAGCTCCCCCAAAAAACTCAATCTCCCCTCAGATAGCAAAAACAGTCACCAAAAGCATTAATTAACACATCAATTCCCCGCCCCAAATCCATGCCCTTGCAAATACCCCCCTTTCCCTAGGAAAAACCAACCAAAGGCCCGGAAAAGGGCCCACAAAACAAAAAAAAAATTCCAAATTTAAAAATTTATTTTGCACCTGGTCCAGGTTAATTTCCCCCAATTTGGGGGTTTACAGAAAATGGGGAAAAAAAAAAGGGAACTAGGATCCCGCCCCGGCAAAACCCAAAATTTTTTTATAAGGATTTTTTTGAGAAAAAACAAAAGTATCCAAGGTTCCCCCCCCTTTCCAAATTTTTTTGTATTTTTTAAAAAAAAAGAACTTTTTCCCAAACCAAAGTTTGCTGCCACTTCCCCCGTTTTTTTTTAACGTGCAGGGGAAGGGGAAAAAACCCCAAAACCCGGCTTTAGAAACCAAGTAAAACCCTTAAAAACCCCTAAAAGGTTTTTTGATGGTGCCACTGGCTCAGTTCTGTCCCAATGCCCTGCCACGGTATGGCCCATTTTGGTGTTCCAGCCAGAAAACTTCATGACCCTAGAGGGAGGAGTGTGCAGGCCGTCCCAGGGGCTTGAGTGGGTGTAACAGGGGGTGTGAAGTGGGCTGTCCCAGTACTGTTATAAGCAGAAGCCCAGGTATGCCCATTGTTGTTCATTGGAGGGGGCATATCCAAATACGTTTTTGGATCTGTTTTTAGATGCGTGTTTGGATCCGTGTTTCGGACCCTAAATGGACCCAAACATGCATCTAACAATGTACAGTGTGATTTACATTGTTTTTAATGTAAAACACGTATCAGCATTTAGACGATATGTGTTTTACATGTGTCTTTCTGATGCATCTTTCGGATCTATTCAAAGAACTACATGGTGCTTTTCTGCTGCAGACAAAACGCATCCAAACACACAGCTGGGTGTTGGAGGCGTGTTGGATGCATTATGGATGTGTTTTACGCAGCACTTTTGAATGCGTTTTTCGGATTGAAAACGTATCAAAACGTATTAAACACATTGTGTGAACATCCCCTATAACTTTACTATCTCTGTGGTTTCTCCGTCTTGCTATTGTTTGGTTTCCTCCGACATCCTCTCCTAATGTTTTTCCTCTTCTCTGGTAAGAGTATGTGCATACAATGTTTTTCGATCCAAAAAACGTATTGAAAAGCTCTGCTTAAAATGGATCCACACACATACCCAAAGTGTGCTGCGTTTTTTGGATACGTTTTTTGCTGCAGAAGAAACACACCCTATAGTTTTAAATAGGCTGTTGGATGCGTAACACGGATCAAGAATTGACATGTCAATTCTTTGATCGGATCCATTAAACACATCCAAAAAACATATGTAAAACACATATCATCTATGTAAAACACACTAAGCATTGTTAGATACATGTTTGGATCCGTTTTTGGGTCCAAAAAACGTACCCAAACACGTATCTAATAAACGCCATGTGAACATCCCCTAAGCGGCAGTTCAGACCCCTGGCCCTGCCTTCTGAGTTGACAAGATTCGCAACGCCAACTAGTCAGTTAGGCTGCATCGCACTCCACCACTAAACTATACAGCCACCTATGAGTATAATACACAGACAGGACAGACAGGTAGACAGAGACTGCACAACAAGAGGAGGGGAACACAGGCAAGGAGAGGGTCATGACAATGAAACTACACACTTTCATTTAAGAAAGTGCAATGACAATACTATTTAAAGGGCAACTTACATATAGATTACACAACTTTTCACCATTTGCTCTCCATCTTCCACTCCCTGCACAGTAAATTCCTTCCAGTTCACAGAGCATGCCTAGACAATTCTCCTATAGAAGTCAATGAATCTGTTCCTGTTCACAGGCTCCTATGTCCATGTTACTGTAGTAAAGCATCTATCTAAATGTTTTTTAAGCCCCTTAACCCCTTTTAACCACCCAAAACTTTTACCCGGGGTTTTCCCCCCTTTTTTTGGCCCCCCCCCCGACAACCCCCCAATCGCCCCCCCCTTTTTTCCCCTCCACTGGTGGGGTAGGCCCCCTTTTTTCGCCCCCTTTTCCCTTAAAAGGTCCCCCTTTCCCAAAGGGGCCCTTTTTTTTGGGCTTTTTTTGCAAAGCCCCACCCCTAAATTTTTAAATCCCGGGGGGACGAAACAGGAAAAAATTTTCAGCCTTTATCACCCCCCCCAATAAAAAACTTGAAAAACAAAACCCATCAAAAAACCCCCCAAAAAGACCCAAACAGTACTTAAAGCCGGGAAACCCCCCCTAAGGGGCAGCGCCCCCTGGCCTGCCCCCTGGTTCCAAGCCAACCCAACTTTGGGAAACCCCCCCACCCCCAAATTTTAAACAGCCCCCCTTTAAAAAACCAGGGACCCCGGAAACTAGATAAAAAAAAGAGGGGGGGCCGGGCAAAAAGGGGGTATGAAAAAATTCCCACCCTTTAAAGAAAGGGCAAACTTTTTTGGGGAAACTTTTTTTAAGAAACCCTTTCCCCTTTTTGGCCCATTTCCACCCCTGACAAAAACCCCTTTACAGGCACCCTGGCCTTTTCCCTTAAAGCAGGGAACTGCCGCCCCAACCCCCTTTAAATAAACCCCCTAAATTTTCAAAAGATCGGGGTTTTCCCCCCTAATAGCGGGCCCCCAAAAAAAAAAAAACCCCAAAAACACCCCTTTAGGATTTTTGGGAAAGGCCCCCTCAATTTTAGGGGGAAAATTTTTTTTAAAGAAACTTTTTGAAGCCCCCCTTTTTAAAGGCTTTTTTTCAAAAAAAACAAAAAATTAGGAAATTTTTTGGGCCAAAAACCCTTTTCCCCCCCAGTATTTAAAAAAAAACTTTTTTTTAAAATTTTGGGTTTCTAAAAAATTTTTTTTTTGACTGCAAAAGGCGCTTGTTTTTTTGTAACTAACATTTTTTTTGAAAATTGAAGTAAACTTTTTCTGGAAATAAGCAGAGCGCCATCCTTTTCCCCGGGGGGGGGGTTTTTTTAAAGGGGGAAAAACCCCCGGGGCCGGGTACCTCTTTTTAAAATGGTTAAAAAGCCCCCCCCCCGCCTGCCGGACCCCGCGTTTTTAAAGGGGGGTTTTTTTCGGCCCATCACTAAGTAACTGATGGACATCCCCAGGTGACCTTAAAGCTAAGTGTATGGTTAAATAATGGGGCTAATGTAATGTTTATGAACCCTACTATTCATGCTCTCAAATAAACAGTCAGTCTATTTAAAGAAACAGACAACTAATAAACAAAGATAAAACCAGTGCATGTTTTTAAAGGGGAGAGGATCGGTTTCATCCCCCTACAAAACAGCATTGAGCAAATGCAAACAAAAAAGGACTGCAGCCACTTCATCTAAGCAAACATCTAAGCCAATTTATGATTAAATCAAAGTTGAACTTTGATGTGGTCATAAATCAGCTTAGACCATAGTTCAGAAGGGGAGAAAAAAAAATTGGAGATTGGAGACCAAGCCTTTAGAAAGCAAGTCTGACACAGTTTACTCCTAATGGGACATAGTAGCCTGCAATGTTTGAGAAAACACACAGGCTTAAAATAAAAAAGAGCAACATCTTTAATAGAGCATAGCTGTTACCAATAAAGTGTCATATGTGTCCCCTCGCATGTACATTAAAGATGGCTGAATCAGATCACATAACAGGGGTTTATATAGCATCAGACTGAACATTTTCTCTATCACATTGCATATTACTAGCCAATCCCAGCAGCGGGCATGCAGACATTGTAGACCTTCATTCTTCTCCTTTTCCTCTGGGTACAGAGGGTTAAGTGGTTCCTTATTTTTAAGGTCACCTTAAAAAAAATGTAAAAATCTCTTGTGCAGGCACAATTTTTGTAAGACAGCAAAAACTTTTTAATGACTAGATGGAGTGTAGAACAAGGTAGTGAAATTAATTGATTTATTTCACACTATATGTGCATACATAGACACTGGCTGGATGACTAAGTCATGCAGTCTTATGTTTTCGATGTTGCACCGTTTTAAAAAAATAAATAAAAGGTGGCTGATTGAACAAAGCAAGAATTTTTACCTTTTGTTTCATCTTTATTTCCTCGTAGATTTAAAGTGCTTATAAAAAAGATCTTCCTATTGTCTAACTTGTTAATTACCTAAAAATGGGGCTAAAACTTTAGTGTGTCTTATATTGTGGATGTGGGGGTATGCTGCAGGTTACATTTGTTAGTTACAGCTGGGACCCGCTGCTAGCAGCCAGGATTGGAGATACCTCTGATTCTGGCATTTTAACCCCTTCGATGCCATTCTAAATGTGACCAAGGCATCTAAGTGGTTGCACGGTTTCACAATATATTAATATTTCAGAATAGTTCACTTGAGTACCCTTGGAGGACTGAGCGTACAGGTTTAAAAAATAAGGGAGCTTTTAAAGGAGAAAAAAATAAAAAAATATTTATTGGTCAAAACACCCCTGCTTTTGTCATTTTCTAATAAAGGAAAAAAATACGGCTAGTTTGTTATAATGTGATGTTTGATTTGGTTTTAATATGTACCTTCTGATTTGTAAGCTGCTGCAGAACATGATGTTAATAAAGATTAACAGCTAAAATATACATTATCTACAAAAAAAACAATTCCAGTTCAGTTTTATAATCATTCGAGGGCCTAAAAGACAATTAAATTCAGTTTCTTTTTTTCCTAATTGCACCCCCACATCCCAATGATTTAAACCCTAAAAAGATCCGTCTACATGACAAGCATTTCCAGTTGGTTTTTGACGCAGATTCAGATTTTCAAATTCAGCAAAAACCCGCAGTAAAACCATCCCCACAGACATCAATTGAAAATTCATGTTGCAGGCCACACGACTCAGATTTTTCTTGAGGTTGGATTTTAAAACAACCAGTTTTTACAAAAAAAACTTGGAACATGTTAATTCTTCTGGCGTATTTTACATCAAAGACGCATCCCAAATCTTTCTATGTCGGAACCATATCCAAAACCCTATAGAGATGAATGGGATTCGTTTTCTGACTATAAATCCGTTGTAATATAAACTACCTAAAATCCACACTACTCGTCGGACAATGCAGTTTTTGGATTCAGAATCCGACAAATATTTTGACGTGTTGTGGGGACATATCCTTAAGATTTCTTGCTATTCAGGCTAAAATAAGCTGTGAAGCTGTGTGACCTAACCCCTCTCTGGATATCAATGATAAATTAATTTATGTTTTTAGTTTTAATCCTGTCTAATCCACATACTGCTACCAACAAGTGCATTTTAGCAGCTAAACCACAAGAATGCTATTACAATCAATTATCTCCAATAATTTAATTTTTTTCCCTTTAAAAAAATTTTTAATTTTTGGTTTTTAAATTTTTATTGTTACTTTAAAAAACTACCCTCCCCCCCCTTTTTTTTAAACAAGGGGGGAAATTTTTTTATCCAAACTTTTTTTTTCATTTCCTTTTTGAAAAGAAAAAAAAGGTTTTTTTCCCCCCCCCTCTTTTTTTTTTTTTTTTGATTTAAATTTAAAAAAATTGGGGCATAAAAACCAAATTTTTTTAAAAAAATTGAAAAAATAAAAGGGGGTTTTTCCTAAAATCCCCTTTTATTTAAAAAAAATTTTATTTAAAAAAAATTTACTGTAATTTTTTAAAAAAGGAAAAACCAAAATAATTTTTTTTTTTTTAACTTATAAATGAAATAAAAATCTTAAAAATTTTAAATTTTAAAAAAAAATTTTTAAACCCTTCAGCTTTTGACCCCCAAAAGGACCTTTTTTAAAAAAACGTTGGATCCGGCCCCCCCCCCCCCGACCCGGGCAAAAACCCAAAGAGGGGGTTAAAAAGGAAAAATGGTTTGGCCCACATTCCCAGATCGCGGGTTTGGACTGGATGCCATGGCAGCAGGGACCTAATAAACCCTTTTTCAACTACTAACTAAGGTAGCCATTACTGTACATGGTTCTTCAATACGTGATTATTGCCGAACAGTATACAGGTGATTGTACCCTTAGTTGTCAAGTTTTAAAGGAGACCTATGCCAAAAAACAAACAATATAATAAAAATAATATCCTTTATTGAAAATATAAAATACACATAAAAAGAAAAAATAAGGAAAACATTAATGTGGTACACGGCTTTGTACAAGAGGGTATATAACTAATAACAATACACACTACATAGAAAAATATCCTTTAAAGGGGTTGTCTCACTACAAGGATTGCTTTTTATGTTAAAGATCCTGCAAAAACAAATCACTTTGCAATATGTGTCCATTAACAGTGTCCTACCTATTCTGAGATATCCCCTTTTGTATGGGCTGCATCAGCCCCTCAGGTCTCTATAGCTACAGACCTGTTCGATCTCACTTCATTGGCTGCAGGCACTATAGTTACAGACCTGGTGTCCTCAACAGCTCAGTAGTAACCAATAAAGCTGGTAAACATACCCCTGAATTAAAAAATGAGACTGAGAAAACAGGACTGAGGTAAGATGAATCGATGTAGTGAGACAACCCCTTTAATAGAGTACTCAGCACCCATTAATAATAAATGCACTGTGGCAATAATAAGCAGACAGATAGAAATGGTGTGAAAAGATGGATACAATATTATACACAAAGTATAGATTATCACATAAAAGTGATATACTGACCAAACAAAGGCACTGAATCCCAACTCACGTTTCACCATCCGGCTTCATCAGGTGGTGAATCACCTGTTGGGGTCTTTTCAGGTTCTTCCTTGGGGCTGTGTAAAATATTTATCAAATAGACACAGGTGAGTCACAATATTATGCCACCAGCATGGACAGCAGCTAGACTGGCTGGGAGTGATTCAATAAGGTTCTGGTAGTTTGTCACATTCAACTGGAGCTATGCTGACTGCATCCCATAGCTGCTGGAGGGTGTGTGGGCAGGGACTCCAAAAGCAAAAATGACAATCGAGGTAGCCCCACTTATGCTCAATTGGGTTCAAGTCTGGAGAATTAGGGGGCCAGGGTAGAACTCAGAAGTGTTGTGTATTCTTTTCCAGCCAATATTGGATATTTCTAACCATGTGACTAGTTGCATTGTTTTACTGGAAATCCCACATACCCCTGGGAGCCAATCAACATTTATGGGTGTACGCAGGCTTGGACTGGCCCACGGGGGATTAGGGGAATCCCCCGGAGCATGGCAGACCTAGAGTTGATTTGTAACTGCATATGCCTCCTCAGAAGAGGCAAAAAAAAATAGAAAAAGAGGCAAAAAAGCAAGAAGCAGCGTACAGGGGGCATGTACAGTTATCTACAGCAGTTGTAGGTTTGGCCTCTAACATAAACTCCAAGAGAGTCCAGAAACAGCTCAACTGGTGGGCCCAGAAACAGCTCAACTTGTGGGCCCAGAAACAGCTCAACTGGTGGGCCCCTAGAGCCAACTCCAGCTGTGGGCCTTAGGTACCCAAGTCCTACACTGGGTGTATGTGATCTGCAAGGATGGAACTATACCCAAATTGGTTGAGCATGCCTTCCACGTGGAACAGTGGGTCCAGAGAATGCTACAAAATATTCCCCAGACCATAACCCTGCCACCACCAGCTTGTGTTGGTTGCAGGATGTTTCTTCTCTGATATCTCTTGCCCGATACTTACTGTATCCCTGTTTTTTTCAGATTAGCCAAATCCAACAGCTCATTTTAACTGCAATCCGCTTGTAACGATGGAAGCTAGAAAGATGTGGATCCTCTGTGTCACCGCGAGTGATGGAGATGAAAACACGCGAGGGAGTGGAGTCTAATGGGTCATTGGTTTTCACCAGAGCCCGCTGCAAGGCTGCACGGACTTAGCTATGGGGAACCCCCAGGTTGCTACCACCGACGTGGCTATTTGCGGTGACAGCCAAAGTGTCGGACGTAAAACTACGGATATAGGCAATAGTGACGGGTCACAGGCAGGTAGCAACCGATGACAGGTAGCAGAGTCCCAGGCATGTAGTAGACTGGCGGAGAGCAGGTAATAAGGTAATAGCAGTACAGGTAACAGGCTGGCATAACGCATGAACCAGACAGCAACCAGAGGTCAGGAGCAATGTAGAGACATCAACATGCTGACCCAAAGCACAGGCAGGAAGTTCCTTAAGTCCCAGGTAGTGAAGGGTCATTGGCCAGGTAATTAGGGTACTATCTCCTTAAATCTCGGCAAGTCGGCATGTGCATGTCCCAAGGAGGACGTGTGTTTGTGCAGGACGCCAGCAGTAGCGATGTTTGTAGCAGGACTGAGGAAAGGTTGAGGGGCCACAACAGGAACACGTACATGTCTGTGGTCCGGAGCAGGGACCGCAGCATGGATTGTGACAGTACCCCCCACCTTTAAGCCCCTCTTCTTCCACACCCGCCAACTTCTTCGGGAAATAATGGGAATAGAAACCAGCTTACTTTCTTGACTTAGGGGAATCAAAGCAGGAACAACATAGGTGGTTGGCGGGGGAGAGGTGGGCAGGATTGCACCAGATAGGCACTGCTGGCTCCAATGGATAACCTCCCCTGTTTTCCAATCCAACGCTCGATTAGACGGGAACAGGTGTGCCAGTACCTTAAAGTGGCTAGGGCACGGATTAATGTGACATGCCTTGGGATCACTGTGGTAACGAGATGGCAGAGGCAGAAACAGACTGGGACTGACAATGGCAAGGAGAGGTGGAACGCAGAGGCGTAACTGCCGGGGTAGCAGACGTAGCAACTGCCACGGGGCCCGGTCACTTAGGGGGCCTGCGCTCCGGAGCAGCTGCTATCATGTCTGCTACCCCGGTAATGCCACTCCTGGGCCCGCTGGCAGTGAACATAACAGTTCACTGCGGCAGCTGCAGAGCTGAGGGCCCCGGCGCATGCTAACTCTGAACGCCCGGGCCCTCCGGCCCGAGCGTTCAGAGGCAGCGCTGCCCGGAGATAGCAGAGCGGTAGCTCTACTACTTTCCCTGCCGGCTCTCTGTGATCACGTGGGCGGCGCAGTGACAGAGAGGCTGCAGCGCGGCGCATCTGGGGAGCGTGGAACGAGGTAAGTGATTTCTTATTTCACCTGCCCTGCCTGCCTATATAAAGCCCCCTAAACCTGCCTATATAAAGCCCCCCTAATCCTGCCTATATAAAGCCCCTCTAAGTCTGCCAATATAAAGCCCCCTTAAAGGGGTTGTCTCACTACATGGATTCATGTTACCACAGTCCTGTCTTCCTGGTTTCATTTTGAATTCAGGAGCGCGTTTACTGGTTTCTACTAGGCTGCAGTAGAAGCCAGGTCTGTAGCTATAGCGACCAGCACTGGCAGCCTATCAGGAGAGATCAATTGCAAAGTGACTTGTTTTTGCAAGATCTTCAACATGAAAAGCAATCCTTGTAGTGAGACAACCCCTTTAAGCCTGCCTATATAAAGCCCCCCCAAGCCTGCCTATATAAAGCCCCCCTAAGCCTGCCTATATAGCTCCTATAGCCCCCCTAAAGCTTGCCTAACTATATAGCCCCCCTGAAGCTTGTCTATCTACTTATATGAGGCTCTATAGCTACCTAAACCCTGCTGAACTACCTATATGGCCCCTATAGCCCACCTAACCCCTGTCTACCTGTATGGCTCCCTATAGCTACCTAAACCCTGCCTGCCTATATGGGGACTCTATTGCCTACATAAACCTGGCCTATCTGGGGCCCTTTATAGCCTATTTAAACCCTTCCTGCCTAAATGGACCCCATATAACCAGGGGTGCAGGGAGGGAGGTGCTGGAAAAATCAGGATTCTAAGATATTTGTGTCTAAATCTCCAGGGATAAGTGTTCGGGAGATGTCATGATGGCGGTCTGGACCGGATGCAGAACAAAAGGGGAAGTCAACGGCTCGTCAGAGAAACGTCACCTGTGAGTCACAAGATGTAACTACACTTTAATCACATAGTCTGTGGTACACTGCTATACCACTATAGGGTCACTGTATGGGGGTTATAAACAGTCTGCAGAGCCTGTGTACACTGGTATATACCACTATAGGTCACTATATGGAGGTACATTGGTCTTTGTGTATGATCAGTAATAGTGTAGGGGTATTATTCAGTCACTATTTGGTGGTAATTTGTGGTCTTGTTCTGGTGATATAATCAGGTTCCTATGTAATAGTGTTATTGGTAATGTTGGTCTTGGTATAGTGGGATTTGTTTGGTAGCAGTATGATGGTGATATGTATGGTGAGGTATTTGCCCCTTGTATTATCTACATTATCTAACAGCATGTCCTGGTAAATGTTCGTGGTCAGGGAGGTGGGCAAGAAGGGGGGGGGGGAAGGGGGCCCCATCCGAAAGTTTGCTTTGGGGCCCTGGCTCCTCTAGTTACGCCCCTGGTGGAACTACTACAGGTGAGTACACACAAGCAGGGGGAGCCTGGACCACAACAGGAATGAGGACATGGCCACAGTCTGGAGCAGGGACCACAGCATGGATCATGACAACACTATTATGCATTTTTAGAGATTGTAATGGTATTAAATTTAAGCATTTGTGATGTGGGTTCTCAGGCTATGTTCACACGGCTTATTTGCGGGGCGTAATTATGCCCCGCAATTACGCCGTGTGGACGGGGACGGGGTGGGAGCGGGGGCAGGAGCGGGGGGCCGGCGCCTCGCCGGCCCATAGACTATCATTACTAGCGGCACGTATAAGCCGCTAGAAAATGACATGTCACTTATCTCCCCCCCGTGGCGTATTCGCCAAGCAGGGAGAGGAGATGTAATCCATAGTTCTCTATGAGAACTGTGGATTATAGTAACGACTGGGACGTATTCCAGCCGTAATTCGCGCACTACGGCGCGTAATTACAGATTGAAATACGTCCCATTTTAAGCCATGTGAACATAGCCTCAGAGTAAGGATTGATTAATCCAGTAGACTGCATATATGCAGGATGCTTCACTTCCACCCGCACTTGGCAATAAAATAAATTTAAAAAAAAAATTCTCTTATTTTTCAATACTTATAAAACCTTTTTCATTTTTGGCCCTATGGAACCATTTTTGAAAACACTCCAAAAACACTGATTTTGGCATCAATTTCAGCTGTTCCCTAACTCCAGCGATGAGTTCCTCTCGAGTTTCACAGTTCATTCCACACAGGAGTTTTTTCAGCATCAGGAACAACCAAAAGTCAAATGGGGCAAGGTGAAAGCCCATGATTGAATGCTTCCAGGAATTCCTTGCACCAGTCCACATGGCTTTTCTGTAGCTCCTCGATCAGCAACCTTGGTGCCCAGTGAGTTGACATTTTGCTGAAGCCCAAATTGTAATGGATAATCCCGTGAAGACTTGTAGAAGGAATTCCCAGCACCATCTGCATCTTTTTACAGGAATTCACGATCTTTGTCGACATTGTCTTGGTCTCTTGACCTCCAAGGCCTTGCTTCATAATGTTCATCATCACAGTTGAAATGACCACTGCCTAATCGCTGAAATCTGTGAAAGTTGATTTAGATGGAGCATCATGGCCATAAGTTTCTTTCAGCTCTTGCAAAATGTCAACAGCCCAAAAGTCAAGCCGAACATGATGGCTCAAAAGTCCCGCACTGACGACATTTGGTGGTGCGTGCATCGATTACCTTCTCCTCTCAATCTTTGGGAAACTAGAAGGAGAAAAAAAAAAGGGAAAAAATGGAAACACCATGAAGAATCGAGTCCACGGTCTGCACTCGCTGAAAGTGCGCAAAATACTAAAGTCCAGTTGGAAGTGGAACATCCCTCATACAATCCATGGCACCCCTTAAAGGGAACCTGTCACATAGGTTGTGCCCCCCTTGCTGAGGGCAGCACAAGCTAGTGTCAGACTGCTGTTTCCCAGCCCACTGTTGCCCCTTATCTCTGTTAAGATGCAGCAGTTTTAGAGCATTAACCCTTTAAAATCTTATTCATGAGCAGGTGTTAGCTCACCCAATCAAAGGCTAGCTCAGCCCACTGACAGTTATTCAACTTCGCTTCTACCTATTAAAGTAATAGGATTGTCAGCTTGAGGTCGGCGGGCTAGGCCTTCCGATTGGCCCGGATTTGAAAAAAACTGACACTCTGAAGGGGAGCTCTTCGAGATGACTCTTTCTGGGCTGAAAACTGCAGATTTGAGCATTAAATACACATCTTACAGAATAAGGGACACAGCGATGGACTCAGCATGTCTGTCACTAGCTTGTTCTGTCTTCAGCCAGGGGGGCAAAAACTATGTGACAGGTTCTCTTTAATGCAACTCAGCACAAGCAATTTTCTATACATAGGAGAGTAACAAGAAGAATGGTGCTCACACGTGTTTTGTTTTTTGACTGTTTACATGGGGAAGTGGCTGGCTCCCATCTTGGTTTGTGCACTCCACAGACCTGCACAGGTTCCTTAATCAAATCAGGTTATAGCTGGAATCTTCTCTCCCTGAAATGTGGAGGTCTGAACAGACACCAGAAGAGGCAACATGTAGCAAACATTCCCACCTGAATTGAGGTCACCTTGTCGCAGTAAGTGGGCATTTACAGTTTTGAGCAAAAATATACACTAAGAACCTCAAAATATTCATATATTCCACAGTAGCAGTAATGCTTTTCCAAAAAATTCTTATGTCTTCTTTAATCGTTTTTTAGTGCCTGTAGAGTGCTGCTGATTTTGTGTGGTTGTGTTTTCATTGCTTTTGGTTGCCACACCAACGTGCACCTATTCAATTTATTCTTTCAAAATGGATATGCTGACCTTATT
The DNA here is from genome assembly GCA_025379985.1 of Phyllomedusa bahiana. Lineage (NCBI taxonomy): Eukaryota > Metazoa > Chordata > Amphibia > Anura > Hylidae > Phyllomedusa > Phyllomedusa bahiana. The sequence goes on from JAODAL010005243.1 coordinate 98,027, forward strand.
TCTTTAGTTTTTCTCCCTTTGAGAGCTATGCCCAGAAAAAAAAATAAAAAAAAAATAAAAAAAAAAAAAAAAATTTAAAAACAAAAAAAAAAAAAAAAAAAAAAAAAAAAAAAAAAAAATAAAAAAAAAAAAAAAAATAAAAAAAAAAAAAAGGGATGGAGACATCCCCCTTCAATATGAAATATGCTTTTATCCAACTGTTAAGCTAAAATACCGTGTTTACAGAAAGCTGCACTATTATTTTTGTTATACATAGTTGTCACAGTTGATAAAAAAAGTTCAACCAAGGGTGGGGGAAAGATCGTGAATGAATGGAGGCTTAAAGGGGTTGTTTTCACTACAAAGAATAGCTTTCAAATTTTAGGAACACAAAAGACATAATTTCTCCAATTATTGCTTTGTTCCTCCTGTTTTCCCAAAAGCCGTGTTCACACGGCTTATTCCCGACGGATTTGTGTGAGCGGATTGCGCTCACAAATCCGGCGTTGAATAAGGGGCGGCGACGGGGTCGGGAAGCGGGGCGGGACAAGGAGCGCGGCGGGGGCGCCGCTCCCCGTCCCCATAGACAATGCATGGTTTACGGCGCGTACGCGCCGTAAATAATGTGCATTGTCCTTTCTCCACCGCCGGGGATTAGGCCGAGCGGGGAGGAGCGACCAGAAGCCACTGTTCTCTATGAGAGTAGTGGATACCGTAATTACTCCGACGGTTTGGCGCCGTACTTGCAGCGCAAATCCGGCGCAGAGTGCGGCGCCAATCCGCGGAGAAATAAGCCGTATGTGAACGAGGCCTAAGGAGATACAAGTGAATTTATGACCTCCCTGCTATTTCGTTACCTCAGTAATTGCCTGTAAACAATTCTCCCCCTGCTGTTTGTTCATTGAGATAACAGTGAGTGATGACCTCACACAGGTCACAGCATGTGTCCTGTGCTGCTCAGCAGTAAAAAGCTGGATTTATGTAAAATAAACAGACTGTAATTTGGGCTTTTGTTTTGGGGATTAGGATAGAACGTCCTGTTAGTAGTTTGAAGAAGCAAGCTAATTGATTAATTAGCATCTGATAAAGCAAAGCATGGACAGAGCTGTACCAGCATGGAGCTATATGCAAATGAGTCAGTCTGAACCAGGAAGAGGACAGAAGTATTTCATTCATGCATTCTCTGAAACTCTGAAGGGAGACAACTCCTTTAAGCTTTGTTTCACACACACACATACACACACTGATACAGACTTTGAAACCCATAAGGCAAGAACAAATCTGCCTTAAAGGAACAGTTCATTCCTGAGCCCAGAACGAACATCAGACTGGATCTGGACATTTTATATAGCAACATAAGTATTAATACACTGCTCAAAAAAATAAAGGGAACACTTAAACAGCACAACATAACTCCAAGTCAATCACACTTCTGTGAAATCAACCTGTCCAGTTATGAATCAACACTGATTGTGAATCAATTTCTTTTGCTGTTGTGCAAACAAGTAGAAATGATAAGCAATTTGCAAGACAACCCCTATAAATGAGTGGTTATGCAGGTGGTGACCACAAACCATTTCTCATCCTTATACCCCCCCCCCCCCCCCCCTGGACTGTAGTTTTGGTCACTTTTGAATTTTGTCATTGTCTACAACCCACAGAGGTTGTTCTGGTAGTGCAGCTCATCCAGGATGGCACATCAATGCAAGCTTTGGCAAGAAGGTTAGCTGTGTTGGTCAGTACAGTGTCCACAGCATAGTGCAGACACCACAAGACATGCCAGTACACCAGGAGACATGGAGGAGGCTGTAGGAAGGCAACAACTAGAGATGGGCGAATTGATTCTAACAAAGTGGAATTCGTTTAGAATTTCAGGAAACTTCGGTTGGTTCGGAACGGAGTCGAACTTTTGGGGTACTTCGTTGTGAACGAAGGGTATGCTGTGAGTGTTGCTTTTGATTGATAAAATGGATGCGAGCACATGGCGTACATGGGGCAAAGCATCTGGGAGAAGAGGGCATAGCCTGCATGAACATCGTGACAGAGGATGAAGCCCAATCAGAGACCGGCGGGGATTCTGTGACGTCACCGCACTTTATAGGTCCGGGCGCGACGGAGGGGAGCTCACACTCTCTCACTGTTGCTCATCAGGAAAGGTGCTTGCCGGCGGCTGATAGCTTCTTACTGAAGAATTGATTTTTATATAGGTTTGTTGTGGGGTGTCTCGCTTGTCTCAGAGGACTGTTCTTTTAAATGTTTCTATTTCCTAATTTTTTTGGAGTGGTTATTGGATCTGAAATACCAGTGTGAGTTTCCCCCCACCTGCAGCTGAATATACATTCAATATCCAAGTGGATCTAAGCCAGTTCTGTTGTATGCAATTAAAGAAACAGCGTTTGTACAATACAAATTCATTCATTTTGGATGCTCAATTCTATTGCGCAATTTACATCCAGGGTTATTTAAGCCGTTTGTTTTGCCTGGTGTGCTGACCCAAGAAACCGTCTATTTCAACGCCAAAATATATTAAATTTTTCCTGTAGACTAATTCACAAGCAAAGGTTAATTACAATGTTACTCTTGTTGTGTGGCGTGAAAACACGCAATTTTAAAACACTACAAAGCTACTATTTTGTGGGGCTCAATTTCATTGGCTGCAATTTACATCCCGGGGTTAATTAAGCGTTGTTGTGGTGTGCTGACCCACAGAAACCGTTTCTTTTTCAACTCAAAATATATAATTTTTCCTGTAGCCTAATCACAAGCAAGGTTTTATTACAACTGTAATCTCTTGTTGTGTGGCGTAGAAAACACGCAATTGTTAATCACACTACAAAGCTGGTAGTTTTTTGTGCATCAATTCTTTTGCGGCTCACAATTTACATCCAGGGGTTAATTAGCGTTGTTTCTGGCTGGTAGGTTTGACGAAAGAAGAAACCGTCTTTTTCTCCCCCCCCCCCCCCCACCCCCCCCGACAAAAAAAAGACATTTTTCTGTAGCGCATAATTCACAAGCGAAGGTAATTACAAGTTTTTCTAGTGTTGTGTAGCGTAAAAATAAACGCCATTGTAGCACGCTAAAAAGCTGTAGTTTTTGGATGCTCTATTTTTTGCGCCAATTACATCCAGGGGTTTAATTAAGCGTTTGTTTTGAGTTGTGGTGATAAAGAAACCGTCTTTTTCACAGACCAAAAAATAAAAAAAGGGGAACATTTGCCTGTCGCATAATACACAACCGATGTTTAATTACAGTTTTTCTCTTGCTGTGTACCGTAAAATACGATGCCATTGTAACACGCTACAAAGCTGTAGTTTTTGGCTGCTCAAATTCTTTTGCGAAATTTACATCCAGGGGTTAATTAATGCAGTGTTTCTGACTGCTGTGGGACTAAGAGAAACCGTCTTTTCACCGGCAAAAAAGTCATTTTTCATGTAGCTAATTCATAACCGAAGGTTATTACAAGTTTTTCTCACTGTGTAGCGTAAATACACGCAATTGTAAACACGCCTACAAAGCTGGTAGTTGTTGGCTGCTCAATTCTTTTGCGCAATTTACATCCGGGGTGTTACTTAAGCGTTTGTTCTCGCTGTTGTGGTGACTAAAGACAAACCGTCTCTTTTCTCCGCCAAAAAGACATTTTGCCTGTAGCATAATTCACAACCGAAGGTTAATTACAAGTTTTTCTCTTGTGTGTCAACAGTAAAGTTTACACGCCATTGTAAAACACGATACAAAGTGGTAGTTTTTGGCTGCTCAATTTCTTTTGCACTAATTTACATTCCAAGGGTTAATAAGTATTTTTTTGCAGTTGTACTCAGTAAAAGAAACTTTGTTTTTCACCGCCACAGAAGAAATTCGTGTAGCATAATTATATTCCCGAAGGTTATTAAGCCTGTTTGTGCTTTTATATTTCAGTAAAATACACCAGTGTTTTTTACGGGCCATACAAGTCAATTTTCCTTCGCCCATTTGTGGAGCGCAATTTATTATCCATGGGTTTATCAAGTTTCTTAGTGGGTTCTTTTGGAGTCAATATACAGGGTGTGGTTTTTATCATATACAGATATCTTCTAACAGTGTCTGTACATTTTAGAAAAAAACAGTATGTCAGACAGAGTTGCGCAGGGCTCTTCACCTGCGAGTGGCAGTGGCACATACATTCCTGAGCAGGCCAGGTCGCAGCCACAAGAGGGGTGGGGGGGGGGACGTCGCAGAAGGGGTTCACTGAGTGAGGCCACAACTGCCGCTGTATCTAGCGGCCGTGTGCTGACTAGCAAACCCGAGTCTTGATTGGTTGACTTAGGTCATCCACTTCTCCAAGTTGACATCTGACAACCCAGCCAAGAAGTCGGTGGGATCGTCAGACACAACCCTAGTTGGCATGGCCCGGGAGGGTGGTCAGCGGCCTCACCTGTCCTCAAACCGCATCTGTCACATCTGGTTCCCTCAGTCAGAGATATACTATGTGGTCTGCGGCTCAGCCGGCCACTATATAGCCGAGGATGAACAATTTGCGGAGGGCGGTCAGCAGGCTACTTGGCAGCGAAGGAAATAGGGCCAATATTCTGCTTCTTGCAGAGGCGGCAAAGTATATATGTGGGAGTCGGCATAGGAGGTCATGTTCTGAGGGTCAGCTCTGCTTATACAAGACCTTTGGGTGAGAAGTGTAGGAGTAAGAATGTCAGTGATGATGAAACGACAAATAGTTGATGATGTAGCACGACGCCACTTGGGAGCCGGGTTGAAGAAAGGGCTCAATCATCGTTCAAGGAGAATGGGCGTCATCTGAGCGTCAGGCAATCGGCGAGCCAGCAAGTGGAGTTTGTTGAGGCGTGGAGTCAGCAGGTAGGCTGCAGTGTGAGGTAGGGGAGCCAACGGCTACAGGGTAGTTTTAAAAAACCGCTTCGCAGGTCAAGAAGTAGCGGCACAGGGGCTCAGGACAGGCTGCAGAGGTGAGTATTCATTCAGTAGTGGAGCGGTTGGCGGTAAAATCCAGATACTCGGCGGTGTGGCAGTTCATTGCCTAAGACACCGGAGGAGCGGAATATGGGTATATGTAGAATCTGTGGCGGAAAGTGAAGAGTTTTTTGGTCAGTTTTGCCCTCTTAAGTGCCAGGGAATTTTATGTGAAGCGATTCTAAGGAGCGGGCGGGCAGTCATCTGTGTGTCATTACTAAAAACAACATTGTATGAAGTGACCAAACTAGATATGGGGCGAATCGATTCTAACGAGTGGAATTCGTTTAGAATTTCAGGAAAACTTCGGTTCGGAAACGAAGTCGAACTTTGGGGTATATCAGGTGATCGAAGTGTGCTTTTGGATTGATAAAATGGCTGCGAGACATGGCGCTACATGGGGCAAAGCCACTGGGGAGGAAGTGAAGGGCATAGCCAGATGCATGACATGTGCAGAGATGAAGCCATCAGAGACCGGCGGGATTTCTTGTGACGTCACCAGCACTATATAAAGCCCGGCGCAACGACGGGAGCTCACACTCACTTCCACTGTTGCTCATCAGGGAAGGTGCTTGCCGTGGCTGATGCTCCTTACTGAGAATTAATTTTTATATAGCGATTTCTGTGGGGTGTCTCAGCTGTTCAGAGACTGTTCTCTTAATGTTCTATTTCTAATTTTTTTGGTACTTGGATCTGAAATCAGTGTGCGGTTCCTCTTGCAGCTGATATTACATTCAATATCCAAGTGGGATTTAAGCCAGTTCCTGTTGTATTCATTAAGAAACAGGCGTTTTTACAATACAAATACCACTTCAGTTTTGGCTGCTTAATTCATACTTGCGCAATTTACATTCCAGGGGTTAAATTAAGCTTGTTTTTGGCTGTGTGCTGACCCCAAGAAACCGTCTTTTCAACGCCAAATTATCATAAATTTTTCCTGTAGGCCTAATCACAAGGCAAGGTTAATTGCACTGTTTATCTGGTTGTGTGGGCGTAGAAAAACACGCAATCTGTAACACGATACAAAGATACTATTTGTGGGGCTCAAATCTTTGGCGCATTTTACATACGGAGTTAATTAAGCTTTTGTTTTGCTGGTGTGCTGACCAATGAAACCGTCATTTCTTTTTCACCGCCAAAATATATAAATTTTTCCTGGTAGCCTATTCACAAGCAAGGTTAATTAAAACTGTATTCTTGTTGTGTGGCGTAGAAAACATGCAATTGTAAACACGTGTGAACGCCTCATATGGTTGCGTTATTTGGGACGCCATCTTGGGCCGTCCTGGGGTACTTTAGCTCTGGTCGCCGCTTGGTTCAACGGATGGCACTCCTACTTATGGCACTCTGACAATGACTTCTTCTTCAAGGTGGCCTCAGCCTGTTTTTTTCGCTACATGGATATAGCAACGAGCATTCCAGAACAACAGAATAAAACAATACCCTCAGGCGTCAGGCCACTGACTAAACATAAAGTAGAGACCTCTCTCTACTAGTGGTCAGGGCCTTATTGCCGAGCACCACAGCCACTCATGGGATATCCTGGACAGGCTTCCCTCAGCCTCTTGGGGCCTGAGCCGTGGCTTCAGCTCCACTGCTGCTCAGGTTCTGGCAGCAACCACACCCCCCGATCTTTGAAGAGACAGGCTTTTTATAGCCATCCGGGTCTGGCCAAAACTCCAACATGGACCTGGAGACCTTGGAAGCGGGGGAAACAGCCACCCTCCCATCTGCAGCTGTCCGGGGAAGCAACCCATATTGGCTGGATACAGCCATGCTACAATTACAGCTGTTAAGCACTAGTGTTGCTGAAGATAGGCATTGGCTCCCCCACCAAAGCCCAGCTCTTGGTGGCACGTCTTCTTCTAGGGACGACTCCCCTAGTGGCAGAACAAGGCAAACTACTCTTAGCAACTCTGCTACACACCACTCCACTCCGAAAGCCCGTAGGGCTTTCCTCACATGACCCAGGCTCCCTCGGGGGTAAAGCTCCTATTTTGGGGCAACGTCATTCCTACAACTCAGGGGGGGCAGGGGACAACACTTTTTCCATGCAAGCCTCAGCTGTGGGCTCATACCATGCCAATCCTCCCACACTGAGCAACTGACAGGTCATAGCCACTTACACCAAGTGGCGTAACACATGCCACACTTCTACAACAATGTCACCACCTTCAGCCCGTATGCCGAATTGAAAGGGCTATTCCTGACAACTAACTATCAGCGCTATCAGACCTCGTAACCTTTTCCCACAATAGTGTACCTTGGCATTGTGCCACTGGGCACGTTCTCTTCCCTATTTTGGCGCTTTTTTGGGTGATCATATAAACAGGAGACCCTTGGTTGGATCCAGCAACCCCACGAACTGCACCAGAAGCAGTAAATACATCAAGCTCTCAGGGTCCACTAATCCCACCATTGCTACATAGTGGGCACTAAGCCCCAACGGCTAATCTTTGTCTGCTGGATACTGATGTGGACCAAAACCTCCCTTCAAACTAGTCATCTGGTCCTCACGACCCGCTCTAGAAGCTCTGCCTCTTTGCTACTAGCGTCACCATGGTAGAACTCTTAGCGCCGTATCGGGACCACTCTTGATCAGGTTATGTATCAAATTCACCCAACCAGGTCAGAGTCCACACCAGACCCCTGTACACTGTCTACACACTTCTCTATTACTTGGTATCACCATAGCAACAACTCATATGAGAAGTGTTGACCATTCTCCAATTACTTCCTTTACAGTGAGTATACAGCAACATGCCTCAGGACTCACCAACCTCGTGATTTTGGTTAGGTATTCCCCGTTCAGATGGCAAGACAGAACGCCTCCCTAGGGACTCTGTTCAGACTACTGCAACACATATGGAGACACTTCCTCCCCCCCCCTGTATCTATCCACAAGGAGAACTCTCCGTATACTGCTAGTTATCTCAGGGATACTGCTGACAAACAATGCAATAGGGAAATTCCTTGGCGTTTACCTCAGCTTCTTACTAGGATTTCCTTCCCATCTGAGGGTTCGAAACATATGACCTGCCCATCACTAGCGTCTGAGCAACCCCTTTCTTTTCTGGGTCTAGAGGCTCACATTTTCCCTTCCTACAGTCACTGTAGTCTTTCTGACCACTGCAGGTTAAGCTACTGGACAAACCGCAAACCATTGGAGCAAGTTTTCCTCAGGTGCACTTACAGGTCCCAGCATGACTGTTCTCTTCATTCCCTGCTAGGGCTCACAATATGGATTTTCAGCACAGATAAACTTCTCTGTTAATACATCGATTGGGCTGCACACATAATCTTAGGCCACCTTGGCGCACATTTTTTTTCAAACGTATTTTCTCATCAGTTCTCTGTAGCACAACGGACACACTACATCACTCCCACACTGCATCTGAGACTCTTTCACAGAGTGTTATTTCCCCCTTGGTAACTAACCAGTACATTCACACTCTTAGTTCTCCTCATATCCAGGGTTTGCCTTCTCCTTTTCCAGGCAACACACTGGCCGTGTTCACACTAGGCAACTCAATCACTTTTCCCACCAGCAGAGCGCCCGCTGATTGTACTGGCGACCACATCAGCTCTGCAGGGAATGTTTTGACCGCCAGTCTCAGGATTGCTTTAAAACCCCAGACATACCGCACCGCAACACAATATGCTTGATTACCAGCCATAACCAATAGGGACAGAACCTGCAACTTGCACGTTACTCCTCCTGTACAACAGTGCGCTGGGGTCATTGGCAGACACACTCACCAACTGGGACTGCAGACACTTCACCACAGCTTAGGGCACGCACACTCATACGTTTCACAACAAGAGGGGCAGAGGGACCACCTTGTTGATAGGGGCAACGACACAGTTCCACTTACGCCAGTAGTTACTTGTTCACAAATGTGCAGTAAGCTGGAGCTAGCTTGGTGATGCAGCTGACCTCTCCCTGCACAGACGTGTGACATCACTACTCATTACCGATACATTCCCACAGGTAACGCTGCAAGGGGGAAACTGAGTTCATAGTTCAGAGTCTGCTGCTCTCAGCCTCTTTACCTGCTCAGGCATCATGTCTGGGCCTCTGCAGGTCCACCCTGGGTTGTCACACAATCCCATGCCTGGCAGTCCCCACACAGGTGTCACCCGCAATACACCCCACTGGAGCAGTCTTCACGGGTCCATGATGGGTCTGCCACACCGGGTATGGCTCTGGGAGCAGTCTGACTTCTCATGCTGACTGTCATGTCAGCATGGGTGGGGCTCCATTCACCTTGAGCTCAGGGCTTTGCAGCTGCGACCCTTCTCCGGCCTCCTCCTGAGGAGCGGCTGTCAGGGAGCCATCTTCTCCAATTCGTGGCATCTCCAACATGGCTCCCTCTGCTGGGCTGGTGGGTAAGCAGGGCTCCTGCAGGTGGTTGTCCGTTGAAACGGCAGGCATGCAGGTCCCGCAGTGATGCAGTCTCTCCAGACGTGGACCTCTTCTTTGCAGGACGCTAGACCTCAGGCCACGAACATCCGCTCCGGCACCTGTCTTTTAGACCTGTAGGCATCCAATTTACACACAGTCAGGTTGGTTACCCTTTGGCAGCCGTCTTTTCCATCTTTGGCTCCGCACCTCCAAACCCCAAGGCGCTTGGTTTGCAGTGGAGTTGAGTCCACTTTCCTCATTATTACGGAGAATAGTATTGAGAAGGTGCTTATCGCTCTTGATCCCGCTTTAAACTGTGCCTGAGCTTCTCAGTGTCCTCTCGTGTTTAGCCACTTGCTGGGCCACAGTTTATTTTTCTCTGCTGTGTGGCATTTGACGTGCACCACTCGGGCAAGCAGTCCTCCATTGCAAACAGATTTTTCACAGGCAGCAGCAACAGTCTCATTTCGGGGTGCGTCCCCTGTCTATCCAGAGACCGTTTCTGCTCATACTGAGGCGAGTCTCTTCGACAGAATCCTGGCTCGCCACAAGACTAGTATCGACAGTCTATGCCAACAGCAGCGTCCTATGCAAACTGGCTTTTTTTTTTTTATTTTGCACCGCTTTGTGCACTCATCTGTTAGTAGCCCAATTATGCGCTTTGCATTCTCACCATATGTGAACGCCCTCACTTTGCGTTTGGACGCCATCTTGGGCCTTCCTGTGGGTACTTTTAGCTCTGGATTGCCGCTTGGTCAACGGATGGCAACTCCAACATAAGGCACTCTGCAACGATTCTTCTTCAAGGCTGGCCTCAGCCTGTTTTATTCCAGCCAAGGTATATAGCACAGCATTCCAGAAACAAACAGAATAACAAAACCTCAGGCCGTCAGCGCCACTGACTAAACTTAAAGTAGAGACCTCTCTACTAGTGGTCAGGGCCTAATGCCGAGCACCACAGCCACAGTGCGATATCCTGGACAGGCTTCCCTCAGCCTCTTGGGCCAGAGCCCCCCGCTTCAGCTCCACTGCTGCTCCAGGTTCTGGCAGCAACCACGCCCCCCGATCCTTGAAGAGACAGGCTTTTTATAGCCATCCCGGGTCTGGCCCAAACTCCAACATGGACCCTGGAGACCTGGGACGCGGAACAGCCCCCACCCATCTGCAGCTGTTCCGGGAAGCCAACCCATAATGGCTGGATACCAGCCATGCACATACAGCTGTCAGCAACCTAGTTGTTGCTGACAGATTGCAATTGGGCTCCCCCCACCAAGCCCAGGCTTTTGGTGGCACGTCTCTACTCGACGCCCTCCCCCAGTGCAGAACCAGGCAACTACTCTTACCCACTCTGCTCACACGCACAAAGCTAACTATTTTGTGGGGCTCAATTCTTTGGCGCAATTTACATCCAGGGTTAATTAAGCGTTGTTTTGCTGGTGTGCTGACAAAAATAAACCGTCTTTTTCAAGGGCCAAAATAATACATTTTTTCCTGTAGCCTAATTCACAAGAAAAAGTTAATTACAACTGTATCTCTTGTTGTGGGGCGTAGAAAACACGCAATTGTAACATGCTACAAACTACTAGTTTGTGCGGCTCAATTCTTTGGGCGAAAATTACATCCAGGGGTTAATTAAACGTTGTTTTGCTGGTGTGCTGACAAAAATAAACCGTCTTTTTCAACGCCAAAATATATAAATTTTCCTGTAGCCTAATTCATGTCCGATGGTTAATTAAGCCTTTTGTGTTTTTTACATTTAGTAAAACACACAGTGTTTTAAACGCACATACAAGTAAATTTTTCCTGGCCATTTGGGGAGCGCAATTTATATCCAAGGTTACCCAAGCTTGTACTGGGTTCATTTGGAGTCAAAAACAGGGTGTATATTTATCATATACAGATATCATCATCAAACAGTGTCTGTTACATTTTATATGTCAGACAGAGAGGTGCAGGCTCTTCACCTGCGAGTGGCAGTGGCAAAAAAACATTCCTGGAACAGGCCCAGGTCGCAGCACAGCAAGGAGACTCGCAGCAGGGGTCCTGGGTGAGGCCACAACTCCCCGCTGTCATCTAGCGGCCGTGTGGTTGTTCAGCAACCCAAGGGTTCTTGATGGTTACTAGGTCATCCTCTTCCTCCCAGAGACATCTGACAACCCCAACCAAGATCGGTGGGAACCTCACACCAACCATTAGTTGGCATGGCCCGGGAGCGGGTCAGCGGCCCTCACCTGTCCTCAGCCCGCCTCTGTCCCACCCGGGTTCCCTCAGCCAAGATTACTATGTGGTCTGGGCTAAAGCCCACTAAAAGCGAGGATGAACAATTTGAGAGGGCAGTCAGCAGCTACTTGGCAGCAAAAAAATGGGGCCAAAAATCGCCTGTTTTCTTGCAGTAGGCGGCAAAGGTATAGATGTGGAGAGTGGCAGGGAGGTCATGTTGTGAGAGGTCAGCCTCGGCATACCAAGACCGGTGATGAGGACACATTGACTTTGAAACACAAATAGATGATGATGTAGCCGACCACACTTGGGAGCCGGGTGGGGCAAGGGCTTCATCATCGTAGGAGAAGAGGGCTTCAGCTTTGCGCGTCAGGCAGCAGCGCCAGCCAGCAAGTGGGTTCCGTGTGCCGTGAGCAGCAGGATAGCAGCATGTGGGGGTCGGAGCCAAGCGGCCACGGGGTAAAAAACCCGCTTCGCAGGTCCAAGAAGTAGCGGCAACAGGGGCTCAGCGAGGCAGCGGCGGCAGTAGTCACTCAGTGCGGAGCGTTGGCGGTAAAACCGATTACTCCGGCGTTGTGGCAGTTCTTTGCTAAGACAACCGGAGGGCCGAATATGGATATGTAGAATCTGTGGCAGAAAGTAAGCGTGGCCAGGGCTAACGTTGGGCACCACGGCCTGCGTCAACACATGCAGCGTCACATCCCGTTGGCCTGGGAGAAACGTGGCTCAGATGTGGGGGTCCATCCTGCCGCCGCAGCAACAGCACAGCAGCAGCGCCCAGTGGCACGCATGCCATTGCACCCAGTCAAGGCTCCACCACCTCTGCAGAAGGGAGCTTTTAACTCTTTGACATCATCCCCCGGGTCCAGATGCTCCTGTCCTCGCACTCATGGCGCCAGCAGTCTTTCAGCGAGGCGATAGCAAAGACACAACAGTATGCGTCCAACCACCTAAGGTGCAGCAGCTGAACCGTGCTCCTGTCCAATTTGTTTGGTACTGCAGTCCCTCCCTTTCCAAATGGTGGACTCTGCACCGTTCAGAGAACTAATGGCTTGTGCCGAGCCGAGATGGAGGTTCCAAGCCGTAATTTCTTTTCCAAAAAGGCAGTACCAGCACTTCATAAATATGTAGAACAGAAGGTGGGTCAGTCCTTGACTTATCGGTTTGTTCCAAGGTGCACGGCCGGACGTCAGGAGTTGTAACTACGGTCAGGGCCAGTACATGTCCTTTAGGGCCCACTGGGTGAATGTGCTTCCTGCCCAGGCACACCAACAACTTGGACAGGAGCCGCCGCGTTCTCCTCCACGTTGTCAAATGCTGCACCTGCCCAAATGTCCTTCTCCTCCTCCTCCACCACCACCACCATCTCAGCCTCCACAAGTACTGCTCCATCATACCACATTGTGTAGGGCACAGCGGTGTCACGAAAGTTCTACACCTGGCTTGCTCGGCGAACGAAGTCACACAGGGAGAAACTGCTCCGCGTCAGCAGCAAGAAATCGATGTGTGGCTTTCCTCCGCGCCAACTGCAAATCGGAACCATGGTGACGGAAAAATGGGAGGAACATGGTGTCCGCGCTGCACCGAGGAGGATGGTCCATGCGCCCTGCATGGCGCACGTTCAATGTGGTTGTAAAAAGGGTTTCCTGAAGTCTTCCACCGATCTTCAGAACTTTCTGAAAAGGGCCAGGCACCTGTGCATCCCATTTTAAATCCATTCGTACAAACCAGAACACCCCTCTCGAGTTGCAGCGGCAGAACGGCTCCCCCAACACACCCTGATATGCGATGTTTCCACCCGCTGGAATTCCAGCCTGCACTGTTTGGACCGACTGTATGAACAGAGAAAGGCCTTTAAAAACGATTTTTTGATGATCCAGGCAGACAGAAGTACTCCCCCTGTGTAACTTTGATGTCACCAGTGGCAGCTCATGCGTGACACCTGCCGTTTGTTGAGGCCATTCGAGAGCGGCGACTTATTCCCAGTCGCCGGGACTACGGGATGAATAACGTCATTCCACTGCTTCATGTCCTGGAACAGATGCTGAAAAATCTGTCTGGGCAGGGGACTGGAAACGTGGCGACTACATCTCGGGGCCACATGGTCCGGTGGACTGAAATGGAGGGGGAGGACATTGGAGCAGAAGCATTGTCTTGTGAAATGAGTGGATTTTCTACCCAGTTGACAAGAGATGAGGAGCGGGAGCAGCGGGAGGAGGTGGATGGAGATGAGGAAGATGAGGGAGATGACCCCCAACACCGTGGCAGTATACAGTGGAAAAGGAGGCAGGAGCCCCTTGGAGTCAAATTGTGCAGATGGCCCACAGCATGCTTATTTGCCTGGCTAGTGACAGTCGAATAGTCCCGCATCAGGCAGAGGGATGACTTCTGCTCTCCACCCCTATTGGACCCTCGCTACCGGTCCAAAATGGGAGCCTTGTTCCCAGCTATTGAGAGGGAAGACAAACTCAAATACTATAGGGAAATCCTCCGTAATCAGTTGGCCGCTGCCTATGTGCGGCATCGTCCCTCCTCTGACAAAGGGCTGACCGGGGGTTCCTCAGTGCTCACGTACTACTGCGCTGCGGGTGCTGGGGGAAGGGGGGGGGGTAGGAGCAGTAAACCAGCTCCATCAGTATAACCTAAGTCTGGAGTCACTGATGAGCAGCTTCCTTCACCCGCCTAGTGAGGAGGGCAGTCGCCAGCAGCAGCAGGACCTGGAGCATCCCTGAACCCAAAAGGTTGTGGCCTACTTGGACAGCACTCTGCCACCTCAGTTAGAAGACCGCTGGACTACTGGGCAGCCAAACTGGATGTGTGGCCGCAACTTGCCGAGTTTGCCTTGGAGAAAACGTCCTGCCCGGGCCCTGTGGCATCAGAGCAGGGTGTCAGTTTCGGTGGGGGCCATCGTTACCCCCCCACGGAGAACCCGCGTGTCCCCGGGAAATGTTGACCGACTGACCTTGGTCATGATGAATCAGGCGTGGATCGGCCTGGATTTCCACCCACCAATGCCTTAGGCGTCATTCTGGGTTCATACTACCTGCCTCAGCCATTATTCTGAGCCGCCACCCCACCTGATGCCACACACTGCTGACAGTTTCTCCCCTCGCCTACCACCATCTTTACCAGGGACTGGTATTGCCACCCACCTCAACACTCTGTCATTGTGCCACTCTATGAACTCATGCTGCTGCTGATGTTTTCAGTACATCCACACTGTGTCATTTTGGGCCCCTGTCTACCTCATGCTGCTGCTGTGGCCCGCTGCCCCTTTCCCCACACTGTGTCATTGTGCCACTGCCTGACCTCATGCTGCTGCCGCCCCTGGGCCTCCGCTCTCAGTCATTGTGCCACTCTGTGGCTTCCTCCTGTTTTGCCACCTCCAGAATGTCATTGTGCCACTGCCTGATCTCATGCTGCTGCTGTCGTGACCTCCACACTGTGTGATTGTGCCATTCTGTGGCCTAATACTGTTTTGCCGCCTCCAGAATGTCATTGTGCCACTGCCTGATCTCATGCTGCTGCTGGGCGTGACCTCCACACTGATCATTGTGCCACTCTGTGGCCTAATAAATGTTTTTTGGGCCGCCTCCAGAATGTCATTGTGCCACTGCCTGATCTCATGCTGCTGCGTCCGTGACCTCCACACTGTTTCATTGTGCCACTCTGTGGCCTAATACTGTTTGCCGCCTCCTGAATGTCATTGTGCCACTGCCTGACCTCATACTGCTGCCGCCTTGACCTCCACACGTGCGACTGTGCCACTCTGTGGCCTAAACTGTTTTGCCGCCTCCAGAAAGTCTTGTTTCCCTGCCTGATCTCATAACTGCTGCCGCCGTGACCTCCACACTGTGTGATTGTGCCACTCTGTGGCCTAATACTGTTTTGCCGCCTCCAGAATGTCATTGTGCCACTGCCTGATCTCATACTGCGCCGCCGGACCTCCACACTGTGTGATTGTGCCACTCTGGGCCTCATACTGTTTTGCCCCCTCCATACTGTCATTGTGCCACTGCCTGACCTCATGCTGCTGCTGTCGTGACCCCACACTGTAAACATTGTGCCCCCTCTTGGCCTAATACTGTTTTGGCCGCATCCAAATGTCATTGTGCCACTGCCTGACCTCATACGCTGGGCCGCCATGACCTCCACACTGTGTGATTGTGCCACCTGTGGCCTAATACTGTTTTGCCGCCTCCAGAATGTCATTGGGCCACTGCCCGACCTCATACTGCTGCCCCCATGACCTCCACACGTGTGATTGTGCCACTCTGTGGCCTAGTACTGTTTTGCCACTCCAGAATGTCATTGTTCCACTGCATGACCTCATGCTGCCGCCGTGACCTCCACACTGTGTGGGTTGTGCCACTCTGTGGCTTCCTCCTGTTTTGCCACCTTTCCCGAATGTCATTGTGCCACTGCCTGACCTCATACTGCTGCTGTTGTGACCTCCACACTGTGTGATTGTGCAACTTGTGGCCTAATACTGTTTTTGCCACCTCCAGAAAAGTCATTGTGCCACTGCCTGACCTCATGCGCTGCTGTTGTGACCTCCACACTTTTGGATTGTGCCACTCTGTGGCCTAATACTGTTTTGCCACCCTCCAGAATGCATTGTGCCCTGCCTACCTCATGCTGCCTGCCGCCGTGACCTCCTCTCTCAGTCATTGTGCACTCGTGGCTTCCTTTCCCGTTTTGCTACCTTTTAAAAAAGCATTGTGACTGGCTGACCTAAGCGGCTGCCGCCGTGAACCTCCGCTTAGTCATTGTGCCATTCTGTGGTTCCTCCTGTTTTGCACCTACAGAATGTCATTGTGCCATGCCTGACCCCAGGCTGCTGTGGCTTCCGCCGTACCTCCACACTCGGGCACTAATGTTGCCACCTGACTCTCAGCTTGTTTTTTTTCCAGGTTTTGCTGCATGATTTATCGGGCTACATTCCCGCTTCAGTTTTTTTGGGCAGTTTTGCCCTCTTAAGTGCCCAGGGAATTTTTTAGTGAAGCGATTTTAAAAGCGGCGGGAGTCATCTGCGTGTCATACTAAAACACAACATTGTATGAAGACCAAACCAAGCTCCCCTCTGCATATTTAAAACATGGCACAACGTTCTACAGCACCCTGCAGGCCTGTCAAACCTGGAAATAGCTGCCTTTTTAAAGCGATTCGTGCCGAAGTAATTCGGAACGAAACGAATTTTGTCGGAAAATTCGGCGAAGTGACCGAATCGAATTTTTGAGAAATTCGCCCATCTCTAGCAACAACCCAACAGCAGGACTGCTACCTTCTACTTTGTGCAAGGAGGAACAGGAGGAGCAGTGCTAGTGCCCTGCAAAATGACCGCTAGCATGTGTTTGCTCAAGCTGTCAGAAATAGACTCCATGAGGCTGGTATGAAGGCCCGACGTCCAACACCGTGCAGAGCGATTGGCATTTGCCAGAGAACACCAAGATTGGCAGATTCTACGTTGGCATCCTGTGCTTTTCGCGGATATGAGCCGGTTCACACTGAGCACAAATGATTGATGTGACAGAGTCTGCTGCCTCCAACATCCTCCAGCATGACTATTTTGGCAGTGAGTCAGTAATGGTGTGGGGAGGTACAGCCCTCCATGTGCTAACCAGAGGTACCCCGACTGCCATTAGATACCGGGATGAGACCCATTGTAAGACCATATGCAGGTGTAGGGGCCCTGGATTCCTTCTGATGCATGATAATGCTAGGCTTCACGTGGCTGAAGTGTGTCAGCAGTTTCCACATGATGAAGGCATTAATGCTATGGATTGGCCAGCCCGTTCCCCAGACCTAAATCCAATCGAGCACATCTGGGACATCATGTCTCGTTCCATCCAGTAACTCCACATTGCACCACAGACTGTCAAGCAGTTGTCTAATTTTTAATCCAGGTCTGGGAGGAGATCCCTCAGAAGAACATCCGCCACTTCAGCAGGAGCATGTTGCCTTTGTAGTGAGGTTATACAGGCACTTGAAGGCTACATACATTACTGAGCCTCATTTTCTTGTCTTGAGGCATTTCCATTGAAATTGGATCATTGAAATTTAGTATCATTCCAAATCCAGATCTCCATGGGATATTCATTTTCTTTGATAATTTTTATGTTTTATTGTTCTCAACTCATTCCACTATGTAATGAATAAAGAACTGCAACTGGAATATTTCCTTCATTGAGATCTAGGATGTGGTATTTTAGTGTTCCCTTTCTTTTTTGAGCAATGTATTATTTAGTTATAAATATTTATCTAAGCCTTTCTTGAAGCCCTCACCTTTTCCTTCTATGACCAGCTCCTGGGGCGGCTATTTCACAAATGGTAAAGAAGGCTTTCGACCTCTGAAGATTGAATTTTTTTTTTCTCCAGGTGGAGGGGATTTGGAGGGGATTTTACATGAAATAGCTTTTCACCACACTTTTTGTAGAGGTAATTTTTATACTTAAATAAATTTATCATGTCTCCGCGTGGCCATCTTTTCTCAAGACTAAAGTTTCTTTTAATCTTTCCTCAAAACTTAGATGCTCTATCCTCCTTTTTAGTTTGGTTGCTCGTCTTTGTACATTCTCTAACTCCATTACATCCTTTCTATAAACTGGAGCCCAGCACTGTACAGCATATTCTAGGTGTGGCCACACCAGTGCTTCATATCGCAACAGTATTACATTCCTGTGCCATGAGTTCATGTCTCATTTAATATAGGACAATACTCTGTTGGCATTACCGGCAGCTGATTGACAATGGATATTATGTACCCTATGATCTACAACTAGATCCAGATCCATCTCAACAAGCGATTCTCCCAGTTTTTTTACTTCCTAGGACATATGCATATGTATACTAGTAATCTGCAGGCATCATAATGTTAGGAATCATCCTCTTGTTTTTATCCTCCATCTTGTATCTGCCTTCCATTTTGTGTATTCACTTATATAAAAGCATATTAGTCTGCAATATTAGAAGTGCAGAGTTTTCTCTAATTATATTTGGAATGTGCAGACATTAGGAAAACTTCTTTCTTATCTATACTGGGCATCTGGAAAACAAAGAAAGAAATGTCTATTTCATATCATGTGGGCCTTGATAATAATGTCCAGTTTCATGAAAGAAGTATAGTTTTGTTATCTTGTCTACTGTGGGGTTATTTGAGATAAGAAAAATTGGCATACTTTACAAGTTTTATGTTCAAAAATTATATATAAAAATTTTATAAAATATATATAATATATAAAATCTTTATGACACTAATTGAAACTTTAATTTTTTGAATCTGGGCTTTTAGCCAAAAAAAAGGGTTTTAAAACCAATGATTTAAAAACTTCAGAATTCTTTCACGGGACATACCATTTTTTTCCCCAAAAATAAGACATGTCTTATATTTTTTTTTCCCCAAAAGACAAACAAGTTTTTTTTGGGGGGATTTTTTTCTATAACAATAATTCCATTTATTGTTGAACAAAACATCAACTGTATTAATATAGTAGTGATTTCATCAAAAAACACAGCATGAGCACCAAACCTGAACTGCAAAAAAAAAAGCCCATGTTTTATTTTCAGGGTGTCTTTTTTTTGGGGAAACGGGGTACAACGTGTATGTGTAGTGTTGTCTTCTCCAGGCCTAAATTTAACTCAAATTTATAACTCTACAAATACACAGAGGAATTTTTGGGTGCCCCTATTTTTAATTTAGGGGGAGACCACTGGCAGCTGTAAAATCCGGTCGGTTTCTTTTTAAAGAACCCGGGGCCGGGTTTTTCACATCTTTTGAATTTTTTGGGGGATGGTTTACAATTCGCCTCCTTTAACCATTGAATAGCCACCTTTTGCTAAAGTTTTGTGCCCTTTCCCCAAGCTTTTCGGAAACCCCAAAGAAAAAAAAATAGAGGTAACACTGGCGGTTTTTTCTATAGACTCTACAGGGAGGGTTTTTGCCGGGGGTTTTCAGCAATATTAAAAAGGGCAAAAAACTTGCCATTAAAAAAACCCCAACATTTAACATTGGGTATCCTTTGGCAAATGATTTCAAAGACCATGTTGGGGTTTTGCTTGAAATTTTAAAGAACATTTTCCCATAGCTTGCATACATTTCAAGCCGGAATCATCGCAAAAAGAGAAACAGTGCATTAACCCCTACCCCTATCATTAAAAAAATTAAATAAAAAGGGCCAGTACTGAGCCTAGGGGGCATCACTTATAACCAGG
Organism: Phyllomedusa bahiana; assembly: GCA_025379985.1. Classification (NCBI taxonomy): domain Eukaryota; kingdom Metazoa; phylum Chordata; class Amphibia; order Anura; family Hylidae; genus Phyllomedusa; species Phyllomedusa bahiana. The sequence goes on from JAODAL010005243.1 coordinate 117,798, forward strand.
GGGCCATTCAGAATGGGGTCATTTATCACCACTTATTAATACACTCCGATAGAAAAATTTTCTTTCAATTTCATATTTTTTCAAACTAAAGACTTAATTTACCCATTAGCACTTTTAAAGGGGAAAGGAAACCACTGCAAAACCACAGACGTTGAAAGGGCAGCTCTAAACAGGCACCCTCAATTCGGGCCCCCCGGTTTTGGGAAAATACAACTCCCCTCAGCATTTTTTTACTTACTGTATCTGTGGAAAAATGGGGTTGTATTTCCAACACGGAGGGGCCGCAGTTTGAGGGTCCTGCCAGGTTACCAGAACTGCTTCATAAAAACAAAACACATTGGTTTTGGGAAGTCTCCTTATAAAAATTGGGCAATCATGATAATATTTTCCTTTTCATGTCTCTTTAAAGGGGATTTTTCACGGCTTAAAATGGGGCCCTATTTTTGGTCCAAAAAACGCGCCCAAGTGCGCCAATTAAGGGGCCAAAACGGCCCATTCATTTCGGTAATTCACAGTTTTCATAGAGAACTATGGTTTACTTTCCTCTCCCCGCCCGGCGGGGAGATATTCACATGTCACTTTCTAGCGGCGTATACGCCCCGCAAAGCAGTGATTGTCTATGGGCCGGCGAAGTGCCGGCCCCCCGCTCCCTCCCCCGCTCCCGCCCCCGTCCACACGGCGTCATTGCGGGGCGTAATTACGCCCTGCAAATACACCGTGTGAACATAGCCTAACAGTCCCTTAAATAGTCTGCCCTATGTATTCATGTACAGTATTTCACAGAAGTGAGTACACCTCTCACATTTTGTTAATATTGCATTATATCATCTTACGGGACAACAGTGTATCAAGTGTCTTATCTTATAGTTTCATAGTTTGTAAGGCCGGAAAAGAGACAAGACGTGCATCCAGTTCAGCCTGTTGTGCTAAGGTGTTGATCCAGAGGAAGGCAAAAACCCCCATTGAGGGAGAAAACCAATTGTCTCATTGTAGGGAAAAATTCCCTTCCCGACTCCAATCTGGCAATCGGAAAAATTCCCCGGATCAATGACCCCTCTCCTGAATCCTAGACACTAAACTGTTATATTATTCGCTCCAGAAATGCATCCAAACCATTTTGAACTCCGTTATTGAATTCACCATGACCAGGGCCCTCTGGCAGAGAGTTCCACAGTCTCACTGCTCTTACAGTAAAGAATCCCTTTCTATGTTTATGTAGAACTTTTTTCCTCAAGATTAGAGGATGCCCCCTTGTTCTAGATACAGCCCTGAGTAAAAAAATAAATCTTGGAGAGATCTCTATATTGACCTTTGATGTATTTAAACATATTTATTATGTCCCCCCGAAGCCGTCTTTTCTCTAAACTAAATAACCTTAATCTTGCTAATCTTTCTGGGTACTGTAGACCACCCAGTCCTTTTATTATTTTTGTTGCCCGCCTTTGTACCTGTTCAAGCTCTACAATGTCTTTCCTGTGACTGGTGACCAAAACTTACACAATATTCCATGTGTGGTCTAACCAGTGACTTGTATAATGGGAGAATAATGTTCTCATCATGTGCATCTATGCCCCTTTTAATGCACCCCATGATCCTATTTGCTTTGGCAGCTGCTGTCTGACACTGGCTGCTACAATTAAGTTTACTGTCCACCAGGATTCCCAAGTCCTTCTCCATGTCACTTTTACCCAGCCTTTTTCCATTTAACATGTAGTCATGTAATGGATTTCTCTTCCCCATGTGCATAACCTTGCATTTATCTGTATTAAACCTCATCTACCATTTCCCTGCCCAGGCCTCCAACTTATCCAGATCCTTTGTAATAACACATTATCCTCTATTGTGTTGATTACTTTACAGAGCTTAGTATTGTCTGCAAAGATCGATATTCTACTGTGTAATCCCTGTGTAAGATCATTAATCTTCAATATAAAGTAGTCAGTGTACAGCTTGTATAACCTTGTAAATTTGAGTGCCCTCAAAATAACTCAACACACAGCTATCAAAGACTAAAGTGAGTACACCCCTAAGAGAAAATGGAAAAATTGTGCCCAAAGTGTAAATATTTTGTGTGGTCACCATTACTTTCCAGCACTGCCTTAACTCTTTTGTGTATGAAGTTCACTGGAGCTTCACAGATTCCAACTAAAATCTTCTTCCACTCCTCCACAATGACATCACAAAGTTGCTGTTAGATACCTTGCGCTCCTCCACCTTCCGTTTGAGGATGTCTCATTTTCATTAGCAAGGCAGTGGTCGTCTTAGCAGTTTGTTTGAGGTCCTTATCATGTAGGAACACTGTCCTGTGGCCCAGAAGGTAGGAGATCATGCTCTGCTTCCAGATGTCACAGTATATGTTCCCTCAATGAACTGTAGCTCCCCACAGCCAGCAGCACTCATGCAGCTCCAAACCATGACACTCTTATCACGGTGCTTGACTGTAGGCAAGACACACTTGTCTTTGTAATCTTCTGCTTGTTGCCACCATGCACACTAGACCCCAACTTATCAGACACATGGACATGGTTGCAATAATCCATGTCCTTAGTCTGCTTGTGTTCAGCAAACTGTTTGCGAGCTTTCTTGTGCATCATCTTTAGAAGAGGCTTCCGTATGGAACGACAGCCATGCAAACCAATGTGAGGCAGTGTGCGGGATATGACCCGAGGACTGACAAGCTGATTCCCACCCCTTTACACTTGATTCTGTTTTAAAAAGGCGATCTCTGTCTATGATGCTGAACACGTGCTTTCAACTTCTGTGGTTGACCATGGCGAGGCCCATTCTGAATGGAAAACATCTTGTTAAAGCGCTGTAGGGTCTTGGGCACCGTGCTGCAAATCAGTTTCACAGTGTTGGCAATCATCTTATAGGCTAGGCCATCTTTATGTAAAGCAACAATTTTTTTTTTTAGATCCTCAGACAGTTCATTGCCATGAAGTACCATGTTGAACTTCCAGTGACCAGTATGGGAGAGTGTGAGATTAAGATGGGAAGACCCAGGACCAGGTATCAGAATAACAGCAGCAAAAAGGCAAGGTTTTCGAAAGCCTCTAATACAAAATTTGTATTGGGGTCCAAAAGCTTCTGTTAATATTACAACATTCCTCAGGTCAGGCTGAAAAAAAAAAAAAATCACTGTTAAAAACTGCAATGAGGACTTTACAGCGTATAATAGTTAGAGATCTTTAGCTCCAGTCAAATCTAGCCACTTATTTTATGTTAGGCATCTTAGTTGTATGTTCACATGTTCTACTTGAATGCATTCTATCCGCTATATGCTTTGCATACATGATGATTGCTATAATCTGCAGCTCTAAAGCATTTGATTTTGTTCTCAGACTTTAAATGACTTGATAATATCTCTCAACTTTTTGATACATGTCACTGACACTACTGTGCACCTTACTATCGATTATTCAAGGCAGCCTATGAAAATATACTTTCATACATATTGTTTGAAAAATTCAATAAAAATAATATTGTTTAAAAAAACTGCAATGGCAAACTGGAAAGAGTCTTGGAATGACTTGTATAGAACCCACGCAATCAAATCTTAGGCTAAGTTCACACGGCTAATTGCAGGGCGTACAATACGCCCTGCAATTACGCCGGATGTTAGGGAGCTCGTGCATACACTCGCAATGCAGGGAGGGGTGGCGGCGGTTCGCCGGCCCTATAGGCTATTATTACGCGCTGTGAATAAATGTCATGTCACATATCTCACCGTGCGTCTTATTAAACCCCAAGAGGAGGCGTAATCCATAGTTCTCTATGACAACTGTGGATTACCATAATGACTGGGGCCCCAATTGAAGCCGTTTGAACATAGCGTAAGACTCTCTGATTCTCATACAAAAAAATTTTCTCAGTGCAAAAGTAGATATCGAATGCCATTTTTTAAGAAAATTGTCTTTATCTGATCTAAAACAAAACAAAAAAACCACAATAACTTACCCGAGCCACAGTTTGCGTGTGCTGAACCATAGCTCAGCCAGCCATGCTGAATACAATACACCTAAACCAGTGTATAGTTACAAGATGTTGCTCCAGATTTTGTCTTCCTTGAAAAACTTGAGCAAGTGTTAGTGGATTTAAAAGCCTCTTGCAGCTTGACAAACCTATTTTCATACACTTTATTATAACATTTAACGTTCATAAAAAGGTTCTTCAAGGATCCTCATCATCTGTGCAAAATAGAAATTATAAACGATATCTCTCACAATGGTGGACAGCTCCGGTTTTACACAGACAGCCTATTGCCTTGAATGACCACTGTGTAATGTCTTATTGCTCCTGTGGTGGCACTTAAGGGAAATTGCACATTTATGGCCAGATTACCCCAACAAATTATAGCCGGTTGCTGGAAGTAGAAGAAGGGGGACACTTTGCTATCAACCGATTAACAAGAAAGAATTGTTCAAAGTGGGGAACCCCTTTAACATTTGTAAGAATAAGGGGCCGTTTACACGGCAGTGGACAAATACCGGCCGGTATTTGTCCGGTTTTGCGGCCGTCCCCACGGCCGCGGGGGACGGCTTTTTTCCCGGATAAAGCGGAGAACAGCCGTCCCCCCTCCCATTGAGATGCACATGTTCCGTCCGGAAACCGGACGGAAGATTGTGCATGTTCAATGTTTTTTTCGTCGGTTCCGCCGGCGATAAAACCGGCCGGGCGAAAACCCGTGCAGTGGGCACTGCTGCACGGGTTTTCCGTAGAGCACAATTGTGCTCATTTTCGGCCGGTTTTTCAGGCGGTCTGAAAAACCGCAAACCAGTTGAAAAACCGGCCGAAAACCCATGCAGTGGGGACATGCCCTTAAAGATGTCAAACAAAACTGCTAGGTTGTTTTATGCCAGTTTTCAAATGAGGGCGGATGGAGCAGAAAGTAAAAAGGGTTGGTGCACACCCATTTGCCAAACTGTACCTCTTTTTATATTTTGTGTAGCTCACAAGCTTTTTTTAAAAAAAAAAAAAAAAAAAAATGGTTGATGCTTAGCAATGGACAGGTCTTCCATGGTCCAACAGATTTAAGATCAAACTTTTAACCCTGTGTTATAGAACTATAGAATTTATTGATTTCCATATCAAAGGCATAAGTTCTAGTAGACATCTACTCCAGTTCATTGTTGCCAAAGATTTTTGTTGCAGACTTCGGCTACGTCTACACTGCACGGGTTTGTGGTTGGATTTTTAAGCGAATTCATTATTTATCATCTCCACAAAAATCATCTCTATAGACCTCAATAAAAAATCCAAGCTGTAGTCTACTCTGTAGAAAACTAAAAAATAGATTGCAAAATACTGGTCAGATTCTAGAACAGAATCAGACAGTATTTTGAAATCTCCGTGTAGACATAGTTTAACCCCTTAAGGACTCGGCGTTTTTTTTTGGTGACACATTCGTTTTTCCCTCCTCGCCTTCTGAAAGCCATAACTTTTTTATTTTTCCACCTACATAGACACATGAGGGCTTTTATTTTGCGGGACAAGATGTACTTTCTAATGGTGTTATTCACTATACTATAGAATATACTGGGAAACCGCAAAAAAATTCCAAGTGGGACAAATTGTGAAAAAAAACTTATTTTCGCCAGGTTTCTTGGTGTTTTGCTTTTACGGCGTTCAATCTTCGGTAAATATAATGTATTTTCTGTATTCTACAGGATGTTATGCATCCGGCAATACCAAACATGTAGGGTTTCCGTTATGTTTTTGTACCGTAAAAAAAAATTCCAAACATTTTCTATTTTTGAAATTTGCGCCACGGTGCCATATTGTGCGACCAATAACTTTTTTGTACTAACACCTACGGACGTCAGTGAGGGGGCATTTTTTGTGGGCTGAAGTGTATTTTTTATCGCTAGCAGTTTGGAATGCATGCGACTTTTTTGATAATTTTTATTCCATTTTTTGAGTGACTTAAAATGATCAAAAAAACGCAATTTTGGCGTTTGGAATTTTTTTTCTTCTACGGTGTTCAGCGTACGGGATAAATGTTATATTTTTATAGATCGGACTTTTTCGGATGCGGCGATACCAAATATGTGTAATTTTATTATTTTAATGATTTTATTTATAAAATGGGGAAAGGGGAGTGATTTGAACTTTTAATACTTTTTTTTTTTTGTACTGTAACATTTAGTCCCCCTATGGTGCTTGACCACTAGGGGGCGCTTTTGTTAATACAGCCTAATGCATTGGGTGTACAAAGATGGCGGTTTCCCCACTTCCTGTCTACAACTGGAAGTGGGGCAAATCGGGAAATGTAAGTGACAGGAGCCTTCACCTGCATTGAGGTCTCGTTGAAAGTCGAAGGTGGGCTTAAGCAATTTTGCGCAAAAGTGTGAACAAAGAACCTCATAAAACTTTTGTTTTTTAAAAGCAGAACGTTTTTTTCAACGTATTCTATTTTTGTGTGCTGCTGTTATTGTTATGTGTATTTAGATTACAGCCGTCACAGCGTGCACCCACATTTAAAGTTTTTTGGAGGTGCTGAACCAAATATTGTGTGTTGTGTATCACTGTAAAATATATCAGTGTATATCATAGAAATAAGTAATATTTAACACATTGCATTAAAGGGGTTATCTCACTACAACGATTCATCTTACCTCAGTCCTGTTTTCTCAGTTTTATTTTTGAGTTCAGAGGTGTGTTTGCTGGCTCCTACTGTCCTGCAGTGATGAGTGCTGAGGACACCAGATCTGTAGCTATAGTGACCAGCACTGGCAGCCTATCAGAAGAGATTGAACAGGTCTGTAGCTATAGTGACCTGAGGAGCTGATGCAGCCCATACAAGAGGGGAATAGGAAGGACACTGTTAATGGACAAATATTGCAAAAGTGACTTATTTTTGCAACACCTTTAACATAAAAAACAATCCTTGTAGTGAGAAAACCCCTTTAATATTTCCTCCCTGCTCCTAAGTCCTGTTTCAAGTATTAAACTACAAAACTTTTTGATGTATATACAAATACAAAAACACAAACTTTTAACATGGATATTTAATTTTTAATATTTAGCTACTTTAAGGCACTTCTTGTTACCAATAGCATGGATGTAAACCATAAAAACATAAATTAACAATGGTTTCTTGTTACAGAGACACTGCTAGAAAAAACGCTTTCTATCATTTCATATAAATACAGGCAAGGACCAATTGAACCCACTTTTTAATGTAATTTGCACTGTTATTTTGCCATATGAATAAATACAAGTGTGTAAAAAAAAAAAAAAAAAAAAAAAAATCTATATAAAAATGAATTACCCAATGTTCTTACTAAAAAGCGAGAACTACTTAGCAGAAAAAAAGATGTGGCTGTGCTGTTAAATCTCTGGTTAGGACACATGGTGCCTAGTATGAAAACTATCTAGGTGTTAGACTTCCTTTGTTGCCCATAGCAACCAATCAGAGCTCCCCCCATCATTTCATATATTGCTCTGAAAAAATGAAAGTGGAGCTCTGATTGGTTGCTATGGGCAACAGTTTTCATACACGTCCCCCATAGTGTTCATAAGCTGGACAATGCAGAGTCGGATTACTCAAAAGCGGGAAAATTCATTTATATATGCATTACTGTGAGGTAGTGCTTTATGGATAAAAACTGGTGCAAGAAAAATAGGCTGGGACTTATATATGAAAAATGTATAGCAGTAAGACTATCTTTCTTTCCTATAGCAACCAATCAGAGCTCAACTTTTATTCCATGTAGTACTCTACTCTGAAAAAAGTGGAGCTCCGATTGGTTGCTATGGGCAACAAAGACAGTCTTACTGCCAGTTTTCATACATAAGGCCCGTTGTTTCTACAATAAAGATGCCATAATCCTAGTACAAGTCACAAAATCAGAAAAATCTGAGCTAACTGAATACGATTGGCAGCTGATCCCAATGATAAAAAAATTGATAAAAACAAAAAACAACAACTTTCATGCAGTTCTGTTCTAAATTTCTGCTAGTTTTGACTGAAAAGCAGTGACTTCACCAAGTCACCATAGTAAGCAATAACTGGAGCCATAGTCTCATTCATTGAGATCCCAGTCAATGTCAAATGGCTGCTTTGAAATCAAAATGTTATTTTAGATTGTTGGTAACATTTATATTTTTTTGCATACTGGCCCCTGAAATACTTCTTAAAGAAGTTCCACATTTACAATTGTACAATCTAACTTAAGTGTAAAATCTTTTACAATAGCTGTACTTAACAAAAAGTTGATATACAAAGTTTTACCCGGTGAAGGTGGGAAGAGTATGACTTGCACTGCTCTTCAGGACCTGCATTAGGCAAAATGTAACAGTCTTTTACATTCTTGAAATAGAAAGTTTCATAACTTTTCAAATACTTGAGTTCTATAAGGTTACCTTTTTATGCCAAGCCACAGCTAATTGGTATCTTGATACTAACACTAAAATGCATTGTATGAGCTCAAATAATAGTGTTTGTGTGACTCTGGTCAAACACATTAAAGAACTTAAAGGGGTTGTCTCACTACAAAGATTGTCATTCAAATTAAAGATCTTCAAAAAAACAAGCAAGTTTGCAATATATGTCAATAACAAATCTCCTACTGATTTCTAGATAACTTGTTTTTAGTGGCTCCAGAGGTCTCTATAGTCACCGACCTGCTTGTTCTCCCTGATAGGCTGTATCTCCAGCATCTCATCACAGCAGGTCGACTCGGGAGCGAGCATGCAAGTTTAACTATCTCCTGTCCTTTCTCTCTCTGTCCTTACTCTGCCTGCCTCACAGAGCAGTGATTTAGAGCAGGCATACTAGCAGCACCTGTCAGTTCCCCTGCTGCCTTATCTGTGTCTCAGCCTAATTATTATTCACTGCTGTTAACTATTTCCTGCCCATGTCATTCAGCTCTGAGTCAGCCTAATTAGCATTCACTCTCCTGTTTACCTAACCAGCTTCTCTGCTGAAGTGAATGATTCAGGCAGGAAATAGTCAACAGTCAGTGAATAGTAATTAAGAAGAGACACAGACACAGCAGTGAGATAACTCCATGAAAAGACAACAGGCTGCCCAGCCCTGGCAGTTAGTACCAAAGGAGGATCACATCAGAGATTATTTGAATCACGTCCCCCCTGCCCAATTCCCTGTGCTGGGAACCCCTGGCCAGGGTAATCGCCTGCCCTGCGTGCTGTCATGTACGGGGAGAGAAATATGTGCTGTGTACACGGTGGATACTATTGAATGGTGAGCAGCAGGGGAAAGAGAACTCTGTGATCTGAGATGTTCTCCCTTCCAATGCTGTTTTAGCATCGGGAGCGAGCGCAGCAGCATGACGTCACCTAGATGAAGGGATGGGGGAGAGGACTCGAGGAAGCCAGTGCTCCCGCCCCTGATTTCAAAACTCCAGCTCTTAAGACAGCACCAAGGAAGGATGAAATCCAGTCGTGAGACAACCCCTTTAAGGCTGGGTTCACACGATGTGTTACTGCATTTCTTAAATGCATCACAAATGTACATAGAAAATGCTTATTTTTTCAATGCTGGTGGTTTTGTAATTACCCGATTTGGAGCACAAGTGAAATCTGGGTTAAAGGGGTTGTCTCACTACAAGGATTGCTTTTTATATATTAAAGATCTTGCAAAAACAAGTTACTTTGCAATATATGTCCATTAACAGTGTCCTACCTATTCCGAGATATCCCATCTTGTATGAGCTGCATCAGCTCCTCAGGTCGCTATAGCTACAGACCTGTTTGATCTATCCCGATAGGCTGCCAGCACTGGTTGCTATAGCTACAGACCTGGCTTCTACTGCAGCCTAGTGGAAGCCAGTAAACACATCCCTGTATTCAAAGTGAAACCAAGAAAACAGAACTGAGGTAAGATGAATCAATGTAGTGAGACAAGCCCTTTAAAGACACAAGCTGTTTTTTGTTGCTTGCTGTCTCGAGGCAAAAAAAATTGCACCATGTGAACTCAGCCTGAAGGAAACCACTTGCTTTCACCAACCGCTCCTATTGCAGCAGAGTTCGCATGTGTTCTCAATAGGGAGAGAGTAATCCACAGCCATGTCTGTTGCGGTGGCTTATCTCCTGCTGAAACAAAGGTTCAAGTATGTTGAAATCCAACATGACTGATTCATTTGCTCACCCACCAACAGCTGCCAATAGGAAGAGTCAGGACATCCCCTAAACACATTGGATTGTGAACCGGTCCCGCTGACGTTCATTAAAGGTTGCCATATCAACTAAGAGATTGGCTGTTTGTCACAAGTGTGAATCTCTTTACCAGAGCAACCAACAGAATTTTTAAAGTAGCTATGGACATGAATGGAGAAAATGGATAATCTGAAAATCAGTACATAATAAAGCATAGTATATGCAGAGTTACTCAACACATCATATACAGTTAAACATTGTGTAATGTTGTTCAAAGTTTGGGTATGCTTTAATACATCCAGATGAACCAATAACAAACTATCCTATAATACACATGAAATTCATAATAGAAAATAAATAAAAAATAAAAAAAAACACAAGGAAGGCATTAAGGCACATTCATATATTAAAGAGGAACTTGTTCTCAATACAAAATTTACAATACAATGGCATCCAGGATACCTGGTTAATAATGTACATAAAATGTAACCCCTGAGCCTAGCAAGGAGGTTACAGAAAATGTCAAGTAGGCACAGTGGCTTTTTCTTTTTCAGTTTTCACATTTTTCTAACAAAATAAAGAGAAAATCACAAATAAAAATTAAAATAGGAATGTTCAGCTAATCAGTATGCCCCAGGCCTGCCTGGGCTACTGTGTGACCAGTGTTTCACATGGACTAGTTTAACCATCCAGTTGTAGCCAGCCTTTCTCATAGTCCTGCAGCAGCTCTAAGAAATATCGAGTCCCTGGCTCGCCATCATACCACACTTCAAACTGCGTGTCACGGAGCTTACGTGAACGCCGATGCACCCGTAGCACTCTACCAGGAAACCAGACTTCTTGCTCACCATCATCAAACAAGTGTAGGATACGTCTTCCTACTAGGTTTGGAAATCTTTTACGTGTACGTCGCTTTTTTTTCTTGTAGGCAAACACTGGACGCACTCTGTGTTGTTTCTTGTGACAAACTGGACTCTTTTGCAATTTGTCCTTTATTGGAGAAGAATCAGAATTTTGAGTCTTATAGACATGGGTGCCAGAGTGTATGCGAACTCTCTGCAGTTTCAGAACTAAGGATCTTCCTTTAACTTTGCTAGGTGAGGCACTCTTTGGTTCCTTCTTTGAGGAGTCTGTTGATCTTAACTCCTCTTTATCTAGAATTCGTGTACTTTTACCTAGAAGATTATATAAAAAAAAAAATTCATGTCAGAAACAAAATATTGGCAGAAAAAAAAAAAACTTAATAAAAGATGTCCAGAAATAAACTATACATAAAAAATGTATTACTGCATCCTAAAATAAAAAGGACAACTATGAATGTTAAGGAAGGAGAGGATAAATGTTTACAATGGAAAGACATGAATGTGGCTCACACTTTCCATGCACATAGCGGCATTTACATCTCCCTTAAAAGGGGTTGTCCACTTTATAAAGTGAAACCAGCAGTTCCTGGGGCCCTCGAGTAAAATTACTCCTCTCCTTCAGTATCTCGTGCCAGCAGCATGTCATCTTGGTCTTCTGATATCATGCTTGATCTTCTGAACAGAGAAGTCAACGCTGCAGATGTTGATTGGCTGCAGCAGTCACGTCTCATTCTTACCAAAAAGAAGCATATAGCATGGATGTCAGCATAAATAACCTCCTTTATTGGAATCCAAAGTACAAAAAAGAGCAAATATAGCGAGTTGGGCTACCTCGCTTAGGATGGTCTGATGCATTACCTCCTTATTCATACTTCAATAGGACTTCAGTGCTGATCCAAACTACGTTTTTTGTCTCATTCTTACATCACTGATCACTTCTGAATGGTGATGTTAATGAGGAGCACGTGACCGTTGCAGCAGTAGCATTCTGTTTAGAACTTAAAGAGGACCTATCACCTCCAGAGAAACCCCATGAAGTAACAGGAGGCTAAAATACAAACAATTCCTTAAATATGCTTCATTAGGAAAATCGAAGAATTTCACCTGAAATTCAGTTTTTTTAAAAATGTGCTTGCCCTTTAAGATAGGTCTGAAGCCAGGCCAAGTCGGTACCTGACAGCTTGATGGATCACTGTGTTGACAGCTGCATCTAAGTAACTGCTTCTCTGCTGGGAGAGTCCGCTGTGAAAGGGGAGCCAGGAAATCTACACCATGTGCATAAACTCTGGGCTGCCATTTCTGTGCTGAATATATCACTAGCAGCAGTGTAATTTAGATGCATGTAAAGCTGTCACACATGTTCTCAGTGTGCTGTGCCTGCTGCAGTGTACAGTTAAGGAAATAATTATTTGATCCCTTGCTGATTGTTTAGGTCTTTGTCAGTGGGCAAACTTACACAGTCTATAATTTTAAGGGTAGGTTAATTTTAACATTGAGATAGAATATAAAAAAAAATCCAGAAAAATCACATTGTATAAATTGTACAAAATTTATTTGCATTTTGCAGTGAGAAATAAGTATTTGATCACTCTGGCAAACGAGACTTAATACTTGAGGGCAAGCACAGCAGTCAGACATTTTTTGTAGTTGATGAGATTTGTGCACGTCAGGAGGAATTTGGGTCCACTCCTCTCTGCAGATCATCTCTAAAATCATTAAGATTTTGAGGCTGTCACTTGCCAACTTGGAGCTTCAGCTCACTCCATAAGTTTTCCAATGTATTAAGGTCTGGTCTCTGGCTAAGCCACTCAATGACCTTAATGTTCTTCTTTGTGAGCCACTGCTGCTTAGCTGTATGTTTTTGGGTCATTGTCTTGCTGGAAGACCCAGTCACAACCCATTTTCTATGTCCTGGCGGAGGGAAGCAGGTTGTCACTCAGGATTTTAAAGGTACATGGCTCCATCTATTCTCCCATTGATGTGGTTAAGTAGTCCTGTTCCCTTAGCAGAGAAACACCCCCAAAACATGTTTCCACCTCCATGCTTCACATTGGGGACGGTGTTCTTTGGGTCATAGGCAGCATTTCTCTTCCTCCAAACACAGGGAGTTGAGTTAATGCCAAAGAGCTCATTTTTTGTGTCATCTGACCACAGCACCTTCTCCCAATCACCCACAGAATCATCCAGGTGTTCACTGGCAAGCTTCAGATGGGCCTGCACATGTGCCTTCTTCAGCAGGTCATTTTGTATTTCTTCCATTTTACTATTGCACCATCAGTTGTCTCCTTCTCACCCAACGTCTTGCTTATGGTTTTGTAGGCCATTCCAGCTTTGTGCAGGTCTATGATCTTGTCCCTGACCTCCTTAGAAAGCTCTTTGGTCTTGCCCATGTTGTAGAGGTTAGAGTCTGACTGAGTCTGAGGACAAAAGTCTTTTATAAAGGTGACTATTTAAGAAAGCGGTCTTTAATGCAGGTAACCAGTTGATTAGGAGCATCTTAATGGTTGGTAGGGGGATCAAATACTTTCTCTCAGCAAAATGCAAATACATTTATACAATGTGATTTTCTGGATTTTATTTTTGACATTCTATGTCAATGTTAAAATTAACCTACCCTTAAAATTATACACTGCTCATGTCTTCTTCAGTGCGAAAAATCAGCAAGGGATCAAATACTTATTTCCTTCACTGTATGTAGTGAGAGACTCAGGTTACCCTGTACAAGCAGCTAAGAAAGAAAGAATCCCTGCTATATAAAGAGCTCTTAGAAAGTGAAACCAAAATCTGGCCCCCTGTAATAATAAGATGAGCCCTCTGATTTGCTAATGACATGTTTGGGGAAAAAAAGTCTTAACATTTCATCTACTATTATATTTTGTGTGGAGGCGATAGGTACTCTTTAAAGAATAAAAAAAGACGACCATGCTGGAAACAAGGCCTTTTTACTCTACTGTGGTCACAGGAGCTGCTTGTTTAATTTTGTTCTGAAGTGGACAAGCCCTTAAAACTGTCCATACATATTAAACGGTAGCCGAGCCCCTCAACCATCTAATGTGTATGGTGGCTTTACACCTCTCCCCTGTCAGAGGATGTAGGGGAGATAAGGAGCAGAAAGTTGGATTCTACTGTCTGATCCCTTCATTAATGGGAAGGCAAGCCATTGCCAGAGGTGTCTGGCAGCAGCTTTGTTCCCAAGAACACAGGAATGCTTGGCCAAGCCACATGCGCATATGTATGGGAGTATCAGGACAGATAGCTGTCGACCAGTTTTACAAATCAGTTATAACCAATATTTAATTAAATCTGAAGACCCCATAGAATAAGTAAACTATGCATATTTGGAATAAAGTTCTTTATCTCAATGGAATCTGATGACCTAGAAACTTACTTAAGGGAGTCTAGACAACCCCATTATGGAAAAGATCAATTGTAGGAAATATAAGAAAATATTAGCCAAACAAATTCTATATTAAAAAGAAATTTTTTTTGACTCAAGGTCTGAAAGTACATGTTTCATGACATCAAATGAACCTATGTGAAACGCTTACACTTAGGCATCATTCACACTGCAGTAGACTGGAGAGTATTTTGTAGGACAAAACCAAACCAGAAGTGGGTCCAAAACACGGAAGAGCTGCAAACCTTAACATTACACTTTCTTTATGTAGGCTCTAAATATGTACTAGATGGGAACAAAACTATGGCTTTTCTGATCAATGATTACCTTCATTATTTAGTGGGCAGAGGGGGTTGGTGGATTTAGCTATGGAAGTTGGCAAGTGTCAATATACAAGGGGTGTACATTAAAGATTTTCCCTGACCCACTTCTATTTATCACAGGTTGCTGAAACTGCACATGTAAATGATATACAAAAAAAAATTAAGAAAGAGGAAAAAATGGTCCTAAAACATAACTTTTAATCCATAAAAAGTTAAAAAATATATACTATTCTTATTCTAAATAAATGGGAGAACAGACGAAAAGTATTTTGTGGGGTAAACCCTACTAGACTATTATACCCTATCCTAACCACAAACACAGGATAATCGCTCTGATAAGGGCGTTCCCGTCCGCAACCTGACCCTAAAATAGGAAACACTGAGCAAAGAAGTGTAATTAATCCCATCCCAGGGAGATAGATCCTAGCGTTAGTCCCGTCCCAACATGTTTCAACCATCCATTAAATGCTTCATTGGCTTCCTCAGGGGACAGTTAGAAAGATATAGATGAATAAAATAGGACTATGAAAGGAGTGTGTGACAATAATCAGTCCTAAAGATAGCTAAGGGTATACAAATATCAATACCTACAATGCCAAAAGGGATACTCAGGAGTAGGCATCATAATAGAAATGTACAGTTTTATATCTTACATACCACCTATATGATACAATTCGGCGGTCCGTACAACAAATCAATCAAATCAATTGCCGCGTCTCAGAGTGGGAACGATACAGTCTATAGCATAGCTGCGCCGGTGCCGATGACCGTAACGATCGGTGTGCGGCACCAATCGGCGTTCATTCAGACGCCGCGGTGTCTGATGGGTAAAACAGCGCCAGCCGATTTGTCGCTAACACCCGGCGGCTGTGCGGGGGGGTCGCGGAGCGATCCCCCTGCAAAGCCCCTTAGTGGCCCTGGGACATACTCATACGCCCAGGGTCGTGAAGGGGTTAAAGAGTGCATGACCCGATGTGACACTTGAGGGGACTACATATATAGATATCTCTAAATATATTTATTGGGACAAAAGATGTACAGAAATATAGCAGATAATATCTGACTCTATAGACTGCATCTATAGACTGTATCGTTCCCACTCTGAGACGCGGCAATTTAGATCAACGATTATTACAAAAAGAATGCTACTGGACTTTTACACTGAACACCAGGGCCCCCCGTGGTCTTAATGACCAATTAGATTTCAGTAGCTTTTTCTGATATGTATTCTATATATGTGATAGTATTGTAAATCGCCTTGGGACTTTCATGTATTATTTTCAAATATCATATAGAGTCAGATATTATCTGCTATATTTCTGTACATCTTTTGTCCCAATAAATATATTTAGGGATACCTATATACATGTATGTAGTCCCCTCAAGTGTCACATCGGGTCATGCACTCTTTAATTACATGGACATCTGAATACCATATATTTCTATCTATTATAATCCTATGTCTATACACATACCGGCCTCTAGTGGGGTATATATACAGGCTTTTGCCTGTCCTCCTGCCGTCAAATGTCGCCCCCCCCTATTCCTATAAACAGTGTTCTATTAGCCGATGCTTTAATACTGTCACCTGGCGTGCCTTGAACATAGCACGGCGACGCACGCAATCTGCGCATGCGCCGTTACTAGGGACGCGCTTCCATCTAGCTACCAGCCGCGGTCGCATTATACCACGTCACTGAGGCGCCGCTCCGTGCGCGCGCATAAAACCAGTGCTTGTTGCGATCCTCGGCGTCTCTGATATTGACAGCCGAAGCTGTGCTGCCTTTACAGAGTGGGAGACGGACTCCACCATGAGATTCAGTAAGTCTATATACAGTGGCTTTTATCTATAAGTGAGTACTTTGCTGCAGAGTCACTTAGTGTGACTTCTTTCTTTTCTCCAACAGCTTGGTGATTGATTTGTTGTACGGACCGCCGAATTGTATCATATAGGTGGTATGTAAGATATAAAACTGTACATTTCTATTATGATGCCTACTCCTGAGTATCCCTTTTGGCACTGTAGGTATTGATATTAGTATACCCTTAGCTATCTTTAGGACTGATTCCTGTTACACACTCCTTTCATGGTCCTATTTCATTCATCTATATCTTTCTAATTGTCCCCTGAGGAAGCCAATGAAGTACCGTATATACTCGAGTATAAGCTGACCCGAGTATAAGCCGAGGCACCTACTTTTGCCACAAAAAAAACTGAAAAAATTATTGACTCGAGTATAAGCCTAGGGTGGAAAACGCAGCGGCTACTGGTGAATTTTAAAAATAAAAATAGATACCAATAAAATTACATAGGCAGTTTGATGTCCCCCATAGGCAGATATAGGCAGTTTAATGTCCCCCATAGGCTGGTATAGGCAGCTATATGTCCCCCATAGTACTAGGCAGGTATAGGTAGGCTATAGGTAGTACTAGGCAGGTATAGACAGGCTCATAGGCAGTACTAGGCAGGTATAGGTAGTACTAGGCAGGTATAGGTAGTACTATGCAGGTATAGGTAGGCTTATAGGCAGTACTAGGCAGGTATAGGCAGTACTAGGCAGGTAGCGGTAAGCTTATAGGCAGTATTAGGCAGGTATAGGTAGTACTAGGCAGGTATAGGTAGGCTTATAGGCAGTACTAGGCAGGTATAGGTAGTACTAGGCAGGTATAGGTAGGCTTATAGGCAGTACTAGGCAGGTATAGGTAGTACTAGGCAGGTATATGTAGGCTATAGGTAGTACTAGGCAGGTATAGGTAGTACTAGGCAGGTATAGGTAGGCTTATAGGCAAGGCAGGTAAGTACTAGGCAGGTATAGGTAGGCTTATAGGCAGTTATAGGTAGTACTAGGCAGGTATAGGTAGGCTATAGGTAGTACTAGGCAGGTATAGGCAGTACTAGGCAGGTATAGGTAGTACTAGGCAGTACTAGGCAGGTATAGGTAGGCTATAGGTAGTACTAGGCAGGTATAGGCAGTACTAGGCAGTACTAGGCAGGTATAGGTAGTACTAGGCAGGTATAGGTAGTACTAGGCAGGTATAGGTAGGCTATAGGCAGTACTAGACAGGTATAGGCAGGTGTAGGCAACGTTTTAAAACAAAAAAAAATCACTTACCTGGCTCCCCGCTGCTCCGTCTCCCTCACTGGCCGGCCTCCTCGCTGTTCGTGTCCGCGCGCTCTTCCCGGCACAGGCGGGTGACGTCATCAGGCCGCGCACCGCAGCGTGATGACATGCACGCTGCCTGTGCCGGGGAGCTCCGGACAGCCGCGAGTTTGCGGCCGCCCGGAGTCCACTGCGGAGCACGGAGCGCTCGCTCTGTGCCCCGCAGTGGTATCTCTTCCCCTGCATGCGCTCCGGAGGAGTTCGCATGCAGGGGAAGAGATGACGGAACAAGTGCCCGGGCCAGCGCAGCGCCTGGACACTGTCAGCCGTTCTCGGCCTTCAGTTATATGCGCTCCGTGAGGAGCCGCATATAACTGAAGCGTCCCTGTCAGCACTCGGGCCATCACAGCGCCTGAGCGCCGACAGTGACTCGAGTATAAGCCGAGGGAGGGTTTTTCAGCACATTTTTTGGGCTGAAAAACTCGGCTTATACTCGAGTATATACGGTATTTAATGGATGGTTGAAACATGTTGGGACGGGACTAACGCTAGGAACTATATCCCCCTGGGATAGGATTAATTACACTTTTTTGCTCAGTGTCTCGTATCTTAGGGTCCGGTTGCGGACGGGAACGCCCTTATCAGGGCGATTATCCTGTATTTGTGGTTAGGATAGGGTATAATAGTCCAGTAGGGTTTATCCCACAAATATATTGTTTGTCTGTTCTCCCATGTATCCAGAATAAGTATAGTATATATTTTTTTAACTTTTTATGGATTAAAAGTTATGTTTTAGGACCATTTTTTCCTCTTAATATTTTTTTGTAGTTCATTTTGTTTAAGAGGTTTCTTTCTTTGCGCATATTAAGCTAAGATTATTTGGTTTACCTGTAAATTATATAAGTCTCCATAAGTTGACAATTTGCAACTCAAGACTGATAACGGTCTTGATTTTACAGGTGCTGAAGTTGTGTCAGGGATGATAGTGTAATAGAGAGCATTCATCAAGTTCCTTTACTTGAAATGAAGAAAACCTAAGATGATGTTCGAAGAGAAGAAAGGACATTATGGTTAAGATTCCCCATCATATGATGTAGTCAAGAACTGGCATCGTCAATTCAAATGTGGTCGGACTTTGGTGCAAACAATTCCAGGGCGACCCCACTCTGCTATTGAACACACCATCCAGCATGAAGAGGTCGCCAGTTTGGAAAATCGCAGCTCAACCATTTGCCACCTAGCCCAAAATGGCAAGATTAGTGTGGGGTCCGTGGAAAAAATCATCCAAGACCATCTTCACATGCATAAGGTATCCGCTCGCCAGGTTCCCCGGCTGCTCACACCTTTCCAGAAACAGGAACAAGTCGACTGCTCTCGGCCTCTATTGACGATGTGACATGGAAACCAGGTGGACTTTTTCAACAGACTGCATCACACAGGATGATCCTTAGACTAAAGTCCAGTCGATGCAATGGAAGCATAATGACTTACCGCTTCCAAAGAAGGCATGTGCCCAACCCTCGACAGGCAAAGTCATGCTCACAGTATTTTGGGACCAGCACGTAGTATTGAAGGATTTCCTAGCAAAGGGTACCATGATTACTGGAGCATACTATGCTTCACTGCTGCGGAAATTGCAGGAGGCCATCAAAAACAAGAGACATGGCATGCTTACCAAAAGGTGTCCACCTTCTGCAAAACAATGCACCAGTTCACAACTCACATGTTGCCCAACTGGAAGCATGCTCCTGTGGCTTTGAAATTCTACCGAATCAAACTTATTCACCTGACCTCGCACCATCAGACTTCACCTCTTTCCGACAATGAAGTTATTTTTGCAGGGCAAGCATTTTCCAGATGATGAGACTAATTTCTGAAGTCACAACGTGGCTTTTGGAGCAACCTGTCTACAAGCAAGGTAATTACAGGTGCTAAAGAGATGGGAGAAGTGTGTGTCCCTAGGTGGCACCTATGTAAAGGACAAATAACTGTGCCAAGTTTCATTGCTCTCAGTCCACAGGAAGTGGGTCAGGGGAAATCTTTAATGGATGCCCCTAATATTAAAAAATGCATTTTATGCTTTTTGGTTTCATTTGATGTCCTCAATATGTGAAGTATGGAATCTACATTTATAATACACCTGTTGTGTACTGAGTGTTCAGAGTACATCCCTTTACTGTGCTTATAGGTAACTGCAGAATTGTTACCCCACCAATATACTTTAACATTACATAAATATTCGTTAAATTAAAAAAATCACTTCACTGTGAAAAATAGGTTGGTTTGATCTTTAACTTACAGATAAATGGACTTCTAAATAAAAGATCCCATTCCTTTTCTAAAAGAATTCGATTTGATGCTTATATCTTGATCTGATTCCATTTCCCATTCTAAAGCTGCATGTATACATTATATCCAGTCAAGCATGCAATCTTTTGGAGAGCAATTTAGGTGCGACTACAGTGATGAGATCTCACGGGATTCATAGGCCAATTCATTCTATTTACTGGGATCTTCACAGCTACAGCAAGCTACATACTGGAGTTATCCATCATGCCTGAATGTTCAAGATTTAACTCCACATACATCGTAACATCTCAAAGGTTGATGGGAAAAAAAAAAAAAAAAGTTATATCCTGGAAGGCACACTAAATAAAATATAACTTTTATTTAGAAATAGTTAAAAAAGCGTAATTACAACGTTTATATAAACGGCACGCCATAGCTGTATTTGGATGCAAGGAGCCATACGCTCCTGTTCTATTGCTATTTTTGCATAGCCACCTGTTTAGCCTACATATTTTTGTCCCATGAAGAGGCTTGGTAGGCACCGAAACACATTAGGACTACATTAAAGTAAGATGCATTTTCCTTACCCTATTTCTTCGTAGATGACATTTAGGGTAAAATAGGGTCATTTAACACTAGGGCAGGTTTCGGGACGATTTCACTGCCTGTGTATTAGGCTAGGTTATACCAGGGCAATACACAGGACGCAATAGGGCCAGACCAGTGAAGGACTTTATCCTACCATTATTCTTGTTAGTCCTGTCCCTACTGTTAGTATATGCTTCTATGACAATTGGTGGCTTGTTATGGTTTCTAATAGCTGCTCAAATAATTACATTTATATACACGTAATTACGCTTTTTTAACTATTTCTAAATAAAGGTTATATTTTATTTAGTGTGCCTTCCAGGATATACTTTGTCATTTGGCATCCATGGAAATTTACCTCAAAGTAATTTTTTGTAGAGGTTTTGTCTAATAAGGAAAAAAAAAAGTTCTAACTCTCGTAAGGAAAGGTTAGAAAGTTGTTGTTGACGGGGTTAACAAGACTTAAGGCACTAATAAAAATATTACCAATGCCATTATCACATTCTTAAAGCATACCTTTACCCAAGTTATTTGTATAGTTCGCCCAAGAATGAAAATCTTGACAGCTGTATGAAGAAACCTTATACTACAGAGGTTCTGAAAAAAAAATCTGTTGCCATTCCTGCTTTGCCGAATATGAAATAATTCTGGAGAATCTTTTCTTATAACACTGTTCTATCTCCTAGAAATCTATTACTGAATTTGTAAGCTGGGTGTTACCATTTGGGGGTGAGAGGTCTTGCATAGTGTGACATTATCCAACCAGTGTGTACAGGGAAGTAACAAAAATAAAAAAACTATTCTGAAAACTGGTATGGTAATATGCAGCTGACAGAATTAGACTATGTCTACATAGCAATGTTAAAATGCCATCCAAAATCAGCACATTACTGTACCGTGGCTTTTGGCACAGGTTTGCTTCAAAATGGGCTGCTCAGGAATGCAACGGGTATCCGGCAGAAGATAGACAAATGTGTTATCTTCTGCCAAACGGATGGCGGCTTCCATAGAAAACCTGTGCTGTGTAGACTACAGCACGGATTTTCTACTTACGTCTAGACAGCGCTGGGTACAGCCGGATTTTTGCCAGATTCAAAATAATGAACCCGCTGAATATCCAAAGAGAATCCAGTGCTGTGTAGACATAGCCTTCGGAACACATTTCTAGATGGAAAAGGAGTAGGAATATGCAGTGCGGCTGTGGCACAGCAGCGGTCCACCAATGGTCCCAAGAGATGCCAGCAATCTTCTGCATCCATTGAAGGAGGCATCATGTATTTCTATCATTAAAGAATAACAGGTCAACTCCGAGTTTTAAGAGGAGATGCTCCAGGATTGTTATTTTACAGTATTTACTAAAACAGACATGTCAGGAACAGCCATGGGTTCTCTTTTAGATAGCCTTCCTGTAACAGCCTTAGTGATATTTTTTTTTCTTGTCTTATAACTGCTCAGCAGCTCTTTAGAGCTATGGAGTGATAAAGACTTTTTTTCTACCCTGCAGAGACACAATTTTGTTTGGCCAGATTTACCTATAACCAACAATCCAATAGAGATGGCCTATCGCTTGTTGCATACAGCAATTCTCAATATAGCACAAACATGCCAGAGGGAATCTCTGCAGGATAGTCCATAGGTCTGCTGCATTACCCAATTAAAGGCTATGGGGCACCTGATGGGCCTTAGACTAAGAAAGAAATTTACTGGTAAAATTTGCTCTACTTATTCCAAGAGTTAAAACTAAAGCATTTGTAGACCCAGCACACACCATTCCGAATATCTGCACTGTGCTGGGATCAATAGCAATCAAACCAAAACACTAACAAAGGTTGCTGGTTGTACTGGGGGTCTATTTAAAATACAGTTGGAACATGTAAGAACATCAAATATACACTTCCTCTTTTAAAACAAGATATCCAAATATTTCAGTAGAACACAAGAAACTCTTGAATTCGGTTAAAAATACAATAAATAACTGTACATATAATTCTTTGAAAGTGGAAGAAAAACAAAATGTGAACATATAAATTCCAATCTTTGTAAATAATATAACGCTATTGGTAAACATTCAGTACCACTTGTTAGCAGGTCAAACAAAATGGCCTCCTCCCTTGCCCCTTATCCTTATGAAAGCAGTAATGAATGAGACCTGTGATACAGCGGAGTTGCTTTTTTGCATTTATTTAACTTTCAATGGATATAGCATATATCGACATTCAGTCATTATTAGTCTTATTTCAATGATCAAAGGATTAAAGACAAGTGGTAGTTGGCAGGTAAAGACCTTATAATATCTTCTGAGCACGCATCCCTGCAACGCTCAGTCGGTTGTTCGAGCTAATCCTCTGCTACCTGAAGGCGCTTTGAAGCTATTATAAGGTATTTACCTGCCAACTACCACTTGTCTTTAATCCTAGAAGGATCATTCAAATAAGACTTATAATGACTGAATGTCGATATATGCTATATCCATTGAAGGTTAAATAAATGCAAGAAAGCAACTCGGTTGTATCACGGTCTCATTCATTACTGCTTTCATAAACATATAAATTCCTCCTATTCCTTCAGAGAAGGGAGGTTCAAAGATGCCTTAGCAAAGCTGAGCTTGATGGACTATGCATCATGGGTACAGTTGGCTGGTGCCACCATTTGTGATGGTGTTAGTTCTTTTTATATTCAAACGATTTTATTTGAAGTAAAAAGAACATCTACAGAGCATACAAGAGTAAAAGATAGAAATCTTAATAATACAGATCTGATACCGCTGCGCATCAAATAGTCGCAAATCACAAATTGTTAGATAGACAAAAAGCACAGCGACAAGGATATAAACAGGGTCTATGGTGAAGATAGCGTAGGAAGAGTCAAACAATGTGTTTATCCAAAAAAAAAAGGACATATCTCAGACCACATACTATAAAGTCATGTTTCTTTGCACCAATAAAGAGAAATAGAAGATAGAAGAAGAGAAAAAAAATGTAAGAGAGAAAAGCAGTTAACAAAATAACCAAACAGAGTCGGCAAGGGAGGACTCAGCGAAATGCAGATTCAATCCCTGTGGGGCAAGATAACATTTCTGATATTGCAGACTAAACCAACCAGCAATAACCAGAGAGACGGGGTCCCTGAGCAAACAACCTTGAACATACAGACTGTTGCCAGCCTTCATGCCTACCTATATGAGGTATATTCCGGGGTGGCACAAAAGAACCAGGCCTTCCACGTCGAGAGATGCTTATCGTGACAGTGCTAGTTCAATTACTACTGCTGTAACTATTAGTGGTAATGCTGCTAGTGCCATTACTACTACTATTGATAACAAACATTCCCTTGTAACAAAGTTGCCATGCTCACTGTGCAGGCAAATACATGGCCCCAATTACATCATGTTTTTTGCCATTCACCAAGTGTACACAGTTAAATAGCCAAAAAAACTTATTCAAAAGGCATAGCATGACGGATCCATGGGCCATGATAGGAAAAACGTAGCTCCAAAGTAAATACTGTACTATATATGATAGCGGAGAGAAGCTGAACTCTGTGATAGTCAGGGTTATATGATAGAGGAGAGAAGCTGAGCTCTGTGATATATAGGATTATATGATAGAGGAGAGGAGCTGAGCTCTGTGATATATAGGATTATATGATGGAGTGGAGCTGTGGGAGGTGATATATGGGATTATGTGATGGAGGAGAGAAGCTGAGCTGTGGGATATATAGGGTTAGATGATGGAGAGGAGCTGAGCTCTGTGATATATAGGGATTATATTATAGAGGAGAGAAGCTGAGCTCTGTGATATATAGGTATATGATCGAGGAGAGAAGCTGAGCTCTGTGATATATAGGGTTATATGAGAGAGGAGAGGAAGCTAGAGCTCTGTGATAATAGGGTTATATGATAGAGGAGAGAAGCTGAGCTCTGTGATAATATAGGTTAATATATAGAGGAGAGAGTGAGCTCTGTGATATATAGGTTATATGATAGAGGGAGGAAGCGAGCTCTGTGATATATAGGTTATATGATATGGGAGAGAGCTGAGCTCTGTGATATATAGGGATTATATGAGAGAGGGAGAGAAGCTGAGCTCTGATATATAGGGTTATATGATAGAGGGGAGAATCAGGTTGTATAAAACTTGAATGAAATAGTAATGAACGCTGAGATTTGCTTTTGATATCACTTGATGTCAGTTGTCAATCTCTGTCAGCATGCGCACATTTCTATAGAAATGTATAAATTCTAGATGGATTTATAAAGCAACAGCACTACAAATCTGTGAACTCTGTACAGACTAAGCTTGACATCACTGAATGCAATCAATTCACTGATAAATATTTTTACAATGGAAGGAAACAAAAAAATATATAAAATCAGAAACCTACAGAACCTTTAATTTATACTGTGATTGAGGCTCCTTTCACACTGGCCCAGTGGAGCGATGACTGACAAAATAGCAAATGGATTGTCACTCAGTAAAAATAGGCTTTATACAGGCCAATTGTTGGGGTGGTTAATGGCAACACAAATAATCAGAACTACAATCACACGGGTAGCTGTTCATTTTCATTATTGGCACCAGCACATTCCTAGATTACACAGGCAGAAGTGCTACCGATTGCATCTTTTTGTGGCGTTAAGGATCGCTATCAGTCTACTGAGCATTGGCTGATTGCTGGGCCTTTCACATGAGCCAATGATCAAGAATGAACTTTTTTTGCTCAATAATTGGTCCATGTAAAAGGCCACTTTTACCACATTCTCACCAGAATGATTAGCTTTAAAAACGTGCTCAAAAGTAAATAAAATACTATTACCAAATACACTACTGTTCTGATTTTGCTTCCTTTCAAAGCTAGAGCAACTATCTCCTGCTTGTGTATACAAGCGTCCTTAGGTTACTCTCGGTCCTTCAACTGCCCTAGCTGACCAAGGTGAGGTCACTCCCTGCTATGTTTTCTCTCCAGCACAGGAGCTTGTTCATATGTGTTATGGACAAACTTTAACCCTTTAGAGCTCTGACAGGTTCAGGTAGGAAAAGCAGAGTTGATATGCCAACCACTGTTGTACACCCACCATCAGCCTAAGCAGGAAGTGGGAGCCTGGAGCGGACTTTGAAGAGCAGGCTCTGTGAATCAGCATGGTGAAAAGACCCCTTTAAGTTCTATTTACATCAAACTGGGAAACTCTTTGAGGGTAGAAATGCATGGCCATGGTGCAGCTAAAAACCTCGCCCCTTATGTAGCAGCAGAAGTTAGCCAGTATCTTGTGCGGCCTTTGGCTTAAAGGGGTTGTCTCACTACAAAGAATAGCTTTCAAAATGTAGGGAAACTAAATGAAGACGTTTTCCAAATATACTACGTTCATTTTTTTTGTTAAGGAGCTACAAATTATTTTATCACCTTCTGAGCTCTCTCTGGTTTCCCAAGTTATCCCCTGCTGTTTGTTCTATCTGATAGCAGGGAGTGATGCCATCACACAGGCCAGCAGTGAGAGCTTGTATGTTATCTGATCTTTCAGACAAAAGACTAATTACTCTACTGTTTACATTAGCTCAGCAGCTTCTCAGGACCTCAGAGAAGGTAATTTAGCTAATCTGGACTGATAAACAGAGAAGTCTGAACACAAGGAGCTCATATGCTAATTACAGACAGCTTGACCAGGAAGTGACAGAGCCAAGCAGCATTATTTCATTCATGCATCCTATGAAACAAGCCCTTTAAGAATTGCTCTAGTTGGTACATAAGATAACGCCAACATCTAGCCTGGCAACTTTGTCTTGCAATTCCTTTATTTTATAGATATTTAAAGAATACTCTCATCTTCTGACTATCCAGTTTCACACTACTTTCTATTATATTTAAATAGATGAAACACATTTATACGTTTTGTGATGTCATTTAAAGCACAATTTTTGCACAATTGCTAACGTGGTCTTGTTAGGGTATGTTCACATGGCTGATTTGCACACCGATTCTAGTGCAAAGCACTGAACCCCACTTCAGAATTGGTGACTGCAATCTGCCTTAAATTGCTTCTAATGGAAACTCTGCATTGCTGTGAACATGCTGCTGATTTTCCTTGGCACAGATTTCTTTTCAGCGCTGAAAGAGAATTGACATGCCAAAATCTGCTCTTAGAAGCCCGGATTTT
The DNA here is from genome assembly GCA_025379985.1 of Phyllomedusa bahiana. NCBI lineage: Eukaryota > Metazoa > Chordata > Amphibia > Anura > Hylidae > Phyllomedusa > Phyllomedusa bahiana. The sequence continues at coordinate 144,629 of JAODAL010005243.1, forward strand.
ACCTGTGGATTCAACACAATTTCAGCCCTCAGTCATGTAAACCTACCCTTGGGGTCATTCAATATACCAGGACAGATCAAATGTAACTTCTCAAGGTGCTATGTAAACTGTAGTTTAACTCCTTCCCAACATTAGGCGTACCGGTGCTTCCTAGTGGGAAGCAATTTCCCGCAAATGGACGTAGCAGAGCCCGCATGATCGCAACATGGGACTACTGTATATTACAGCTGGCCCCATGCCCCATCAATAGTGAGCCCCGGCCGTGGATGATAAACCCCTTAGCAGCAGCGATCAATTACGATCGATGCATCTAAGGCAAAGACAGGAGGGAATGTAACACGAGAAAACCACATTGAACCACATTGATAGGTAAAAGAGTCACAAAGTTATTCCCCCATAAAGTGTTACAGGTCAGATTTAAAAAAATGGGGCTCTATCAGAGAGGTCAAAACTGGCTGTAGCGGTGCAGGGTGAACACTCAAGGAAAAAGGAAATCTTAAAAACTGCTGCATGTTTCCTGGCTGTATAGCGACAGTAACCACTAAAAAAAAAAAAAAAAAAAAAAAAACAGGCTCCCTGAAGCTGCACCAACACAGGCTTCCTGCTCTGCACATAATACTGGCAACACCAAGCCCTTAATGTAGCTCTGCATTTGGACAAGTGCTTAAACCCTTAAGGGCCGTTCACACGGCTTATTTCGGCATGGATTGGCGCCGTACTGCGCGCCGGATTTGCCCCTGCAGTACGGCGCCAATCCGACGCCGTAATTACGGTAATCCACAGTTCTCATAGAGAACAGTGGATTCCTTCGTTCCTACCCGCTCGGCGAATCCGCCGGGCGGGGAGAAAGTGACCTGCACATTATCCAGGCGCAATACGTGCCGTGGATAATGGAAGTCTATGGGGCCGCCGGGCCGCGCCCCCGCCCATTATTCAAGACGGATTTGCGAGCGCAATCCGGCTCGCAATTCCGTCTTGAATAAGCCGTGTGAACACGGACTTAAGGGTGTTTGGAGCAGGCTGACATGCTAAATACAGCTGGCAGATGCCATAAACGGCTGGAAACAGAGATAATTTAACCACTTCGATGCCCCAGGTCAACGCAACCATAATATATAAGTTGTGTTATCTGCAGGGCTGTGGAGTCGGCAAGCCAAAGCCCCGACTCCCTCATACATGGCGCATGTTTAAGTGATAACTTTACTGTAGTAAATAGGTAACATCAGGCTGTTTATCACCTTATGATACAATAATCAAGCTATTTAGGTAGAACAGACACTGATATGCAAAAGGGTAACAATGTTTTGATCTTTTGAACACTTCTGAGTGGAGTTAAAGAAAAAGCTGTATTTGTATCCAAGTCCAGAATGCACCAACATTGGGAATGTGTAGAAGAGACCTGGGATCAGATTTTGGTCAAGAAATGCTTGAATCTGATTCAGAGCCCAGAAGGATTCAGGAGTATTTAAAAAACCCAAAAAGGGGGATTTCCC